>JAVTVJ010000821.1:0-241704 GCA_034509425.1 Eopsaltria australis
TTGACTCTAGGTGGGCTCCTTGTGGTAGCTGTTCCTCTTTTCAGTTCACGTTCTCGGGCTGCTAAGGAAGAGGTGGGTTTTCTGTCCCACTTTCTCATGTCTTCTCCATGCTCCTGAAGGAAAAACCAGAGGTTACCTCGTGGAGTGTATCTTCTTTCTCTGGCTGGGGAATGTTGGCTCTTAATAGCAGAGACCCTTGTTGGTTCTGGCGAGATGTGGTGAATTTCTTGCTTCAGCTCCTTTCTGAGTTTCTCTTCCAAGTTCCAGACGTGCTCAGCCAGCTGTGTTTCCACAGATGAGACATGGGTGCGAAATGGGGCAGTGACAGTGTCCTCATAAATTCTTAGTTTGTTGGCCAGTACTCCCACCTTGTCTGCTCCTTCCCTCCATTGCAGTGTTGCTAGGTAACGGGAGTAGGTAACGGGAGTATATCTCTGGTCCGAGCTGTGCGAATCTCAACCACATCTGTGACGTGCATTGGACCTCATCTGGGTTCTTAGGGAATCTCTCATCTTCTGAGAAAATGATCTCCAGCACGGCCAATTCTCTCAGGCATCGGATACCTTGTTCCATTGTGCTCCATTTTTCTTGGTGCACCTGGAGGTCTTCTTTACAAAGGTATCTGTCTTTTACGCTTGCCAGCAGTCGCCGCCAGAGGCTGAGAGTTTCTTGGGTTTTCCCAATCCCCTGGTCAATGACCACATCCTGGGTCAGGGATCTAAGTTGCCTGGCCTCACTTCCATCTAGCATGGTGTCATTGGCTGCAGCGTCCCAGATGCGAAGAAGCCAGGTCAGGATGGATTCATTTGTCTGGCGGGTGAACTCCCTCCGTAGGTCACGCAGCTCACCCAGGGATAAAGAGCGAGTGATGATCTCTGGCTCCGTCTCTTCTGCTTGGTGCGAAGGTCCAGCCTCCTCCTCATCGGTCGCTGTGCGGGCTGATTTGCTCCTGGTTTTCTTTTTCTGAAGGGGGGCAACTGCTACTGGCTTAGGCTGTTCTGGCTTGGTGATGGCTTGTGTGGAGACTCTGTCGTTTCTTTCAGTCTCTTTTTCCTCTATGACAGTTTGTTTAGATACGGTGCCTGTTGTTCTGCTGCTTTTCTTGTCCTCATCCTGAGGATACTGTGCTGCATCGAGCATTGTTCTGACTCTAAGCATGGTGTACACAGTGCAGGCTGTACAAAGAAGACAAAGCAGAACTAACAGCAAGATTATACCATCTTTGACATCCAAAGGGAACTCAATATTTTCAAAAACTGTTGTGTCAGGTCTGAAAGGCTGAAAGAAACTATTCTCTACTCTTTCCCCTAGGGGCTGGGTGCGATTGTTGAGGAGGCCCCAGATGTAACAGCCCATACCAGGACAAGCAAACAAAATTGAGTATATATTCCGAATGGTGTTCATTGCCTCGGAGGTTATCATGCAATAGACATAGTAAACTAGTAAAGCAATTTTTATACGATACCCCGGCCTACACAGGAGCATTACCACAGGCAGGTAATTCCCTGTCTGTGGAAATATATACAGAGCAAGGTACAGGACACATGTAAGTATGTTGAGTATCATGGTGAATAGGTGGCTTCTAGAACACAAAATTGTAATTCTGACTTCCCTCAGGGCCTGGCCCCACATTGGGTGCCAAAAATGTGGTAGTTTGAAAGCAAATCAGTGAGAGGCTCAAAGTCAGAACTACAATTTAATAGGAAAAATGTAGTAATACAAAAAACAAAAAAAAAAACCACTGACAGAGTCAGAATACAACCTGACACCCTGTCGGTCAGGGTGTTGGTAGTAGTCCACTTAGAAGGTGGTTGCAGTCCTCTGGGAGTGATAGATGCGGTTCTGTTGAAGCAATGATCCTGAGAAAGGTGTAGTTCTCCTCTGAAGGTCCAGTGGTGGTGTAGAAGGGTCTGGCCTTCCTCTGGGAATCCCGTGGAAAAAGCTGCCTATAGTGCTTCAAATCTCAGTTTATATGCAGATCGGGATACATTGGTTCCTCCCCCTGGGCGGGGCATCTCACAATGGGATGATGGGCCACTATCTGCAATGTTTGGGGTGAGTGAAGTGCCTATCCGGCCCCAACGACTGGCCCATTAGCAAACCATTCTGCAGCCATCAGGAACACTGCCACGCCTGGCCCTAACGACCGGCTTATTAGCAAACCGTTCTGCGGTTATCAGGAACACTGCCACGCCCGGCCCCCAGCATCCCACGAAGATGGTGATAGAATACATACCATTGTAACCTAAGACATTATCCACCCCTTATTCTATCACCATCTATGTGATACTCAAACCAGTACCCCCTTTATGCATATATATACATATACAATGAAACTTTACACACAGTTCTCACTTAAAATTAAGCTTCCTTGTGGTACACAATGGGTTTCCTCATCTTTCTGCATTACCCACCAAGTGTAACTAGGTCCTTGAGCAAAAACAACCCCGCGGATAGGTTTGCCTTTGTCTGAGGTGGGACTAATCCAAACAGTCTTTCCTAAAATACCTCTCAGGTGTACCACAGGGACTCTGTCTCCGTCCACTGTGTGCAAGGGTTCAGACTGGGCAGGACCAGCTCGATTGATGGAGCCTTGTGTGTTGACCATCCAGGTGGCCTTTGCTAAGTTCATTTCCCAATATTTGAAGGTCTCCCTGCCAAGTGCCTTCAGGGTGGTCTTAAGTAGTTCGTTGCACCGTTCAACTTTCCCGGCAGCTGGTGCATGATAAGGGATATGATATATCCACTCGATGCCATGTTCTCTGGCCCAGCTGTTTATAAGGCCATTCTTGAAATGGGTCCCCTTGTCCGACTCAATTCTCTCAGGGGTGCCATGTCTCCACAAGACTTGCTTTTCCAGGCTTAAGATGGTGTTTCGGGCAGTAGCATGAGGCACAGCATAGGTCTCCAACCATCCAGTGGTTGCTTCCACCATGGTCAGCACGTAGCGCTTGCCTTGGCGGGTTTGGGGAAGGGTGATGTAGTCAATTTGCCAGGCTTCCCCATACCTATACTTCGACCATCGTCCACCGTACCACAGAGGCTTCACCCGCTTGGCCTGCTTGATCATAGCGCAGGTGTCACAGCCATGGATGACCTGTGAGATGCTGTCCATGGTCAAGTCCACCCCTTGGTCACGAGCCCATCGGTACGTTGCATCTCGTCCCTGATGACCAGAGGCATCATGGGCCCAACGAGCTAGAAATAATTCTCCCTTGTGCTGCCAGTCCAGATCCACCTGTGATACTCTCAGTTTGGCAGCTTGGTCCACCTGCTCGTTGTTACGATGCTCTTCATTGGCCCGACTCTTGGGTACATGTGCATCCACATGTCGAACCTTCACAGTCAGCCTCTCTACACGGGTAGCGATGTCCTGCCAAATCTCAGCGGCCCAGATGGGTTTTTCTCTGCGCTGCCAGTTGGCCTTTCTCTAGCGATTCAACCAACTCCACAAAGCGTTAGCTACCATCCAGGAGTCAGTGTAGAGATAGAGCCGAGGTCACTTCTCTCGCTCAGCAATATCCAAAGCCAGCTGGACGGCTTTAAGCTCTGCGACCTGACTCGATCCACCTTCTCCCTCAGTAGCTTGTGCAACTCGTCGTGTGGGGCTCCATACAGCAGCTTTCCACTTCCGGTTAGCGCCCACAATTCGGCAGGAACCATCAGTGAAGAGGGCATATCGTCTTTCACTCTCCGGTAGCTCGTTATATGGTGGGGCTTCCTCAGCACGTGTCACTTGCCCCTCCTCTTCTTCAGAAGATAATCCAAAAGTCTCACCTTCAGGCCAGTTTGTTATAATTTCCAGAATCCCAGGGCGATTAGGGTTTCCTATCCGGGCTCGCTGTGTGATCAGCGCAATCCACTTGCTCCATGTGGCATCGGTGGCATGATGTGTGGAAGGAACCTTTCCCTTGAACATCCAACCCAGCACTGGTAGTCGGGGTGCCAGAAGCAGCTGTGCTTCGGTGCCAATTACTTCCGAGGCAGCTCAAACTCCTTCATAAGCCGCAAGAATCTCTTTCTCGGTTGGGGTATAGCTGGCCTCAGATCCTTTGTATCCCCGACTCCAGAACCCAAGTGGTCGTCCTCGAGCCTCTTCAGGTCCCTTCTGCCACAGGCTCCAGGATAGACCATTCTCCCCGGCCGCAGTGTAGAGCACATTTTTCACATCCTGCCCTGTTCTGACTGGCCCAAGGGCTACTGCATGGGCAATCTCCTGCTTAATTTGTTCGAATGCTTGTTGTTGCTCAGGACCCCACTGGAAATCATTTCTTTTCGTGTCACGAGGTAAAGAGGGCTTACAATTGTGCTGTATTCCGGGATATGCATTCTCCAAAACCCGACAGCTCCTAGAAAAGCCTGGGTTTCTTTCTTGTTCGTAGGTGGGGACATAGCAGTGATCTTGTTGACTACTTCTGTCGGGATCTGGCGACGTCCATCTTGCCACTTGACTCCTAAGAACTGGATTTCTTGAGCGGGTCCCTTAACCTTACTTCGCTTGATGGCAAAACCAGCTCTTAGGAGAATCTGGATAATTGTCTTTCCTTTCTCAAAGACTTCCTCTGCTGTGTTCCTCCCTACGATAATGTCGTCGATGTACCGCAAATGTTCTGGAGCCTCACCCTTTTCCAGTGCAGCCTGGATCAGGCCATGGCAGATGGTGGGGCTGTGCTTCCACCCCTGGGGGAGTCTGTTCCAGGTGTATTGCACTCCCCTCCAGGTGAAAGCAAACTGAGGCCTGCACTCTGCTGCCAGAGGAATGGAGAAAAAGGCATTGGCAATATCGATGGTCACGTACCACTTTGCTGCCTTGGATTCCAGTTCATACTGAAGTTCCAACATGTCTGGCACAGCAGCACTCAGTGGTGGTGTGACCTCATTCAGGCCACGATAATCCACTGTCAGTCTCCATTCTCCACTGGACTTACGCACTGGCCATATAGGGCTGTTAAAGGGTGAATGAGCTTTGCTGACCACCCCTTGGCTCTCCAGTTTACGAATCATCTCGTGGATGGGAACCATAGAGTCTCTGTCTGTGCGGTACTGTCGTCGGTGCACTGTCGCTGTGGCGATTGGTACCTGCTGTTCTTCAACTTCTAGCAGTCTCCACAGCAGAGGGGTCATCTGAGAGACCAGGCAAGGTATTTAGCTGTTGGATGTCTTCTGTTTCTACTGCGGCTATCCCGAAAGCCCAACGATGTCCTTTTGGGTCTTTGAAATACCCATTTCTAAGATAGTCTATGCCCAGGATGCATGGGGCCTCTGGGCCGGTCACGATGGGGTGTTTCTGCCACTCATTCCCAGTTAAACTTACTTCAGCTTCCAATACAGTCAGCTGCTGGGATCCTCCTGTCACCCCAGAAATAGAAATAGATTCTGTTCCCACGTACCTTGATGGCATCAGGGTACATTGAGCGCCGGTGTCAACCAAAGCCGTGTATCTTTGTGGGTCAGATGTGCCAGGCCATCGGATCCACACAGTCCAATAGATCTGGTTGTCCCTTTCCTCTACCTGGCTAGAGGCAGGGCCCCTCTATTCCTGATCGTGGTACACGTTGCTCTCTTCCTGTAAATATGTTCTTGAGGTCCCTTCAAGAGGATCGGTCATATCATCATTCCTATACTGTTCTGAGTTCTGTCCACAAGAGACCGGAGCAGCGTTGACTCTAGGTGGGCTCCTTGTGGTAGCTGTTCCTCTTTTCAGTTCACGTACTCGGGCTGCTAAGGAAGAGGTGGGTTTCCTGTCCCACTTTCTCATGTCTTCTCCATGCTCCTGAAGGAAAACCAGAGGTTACCTCGTGGAGTGTATCTTCTTTCTCTGGCTGGGGAATGTTGGCTCTTAATAGCAGAGACCCTTGTTGGTTATGGCGAGATGTGGTGAATTTCTTGCTTCAGCTCCTTTCTGAGTTTCTCTTCCAAGTTCCGGACGTGCTCAGCCAGCTGTGTTTCCACAGATGAGACATGGGTGCGAAATGGGGCAGTGACAGTGTCCTCATAAATTCTTAGTTTGTTGGCCAGTACTCCCACCTTTTCCGCTCCTTCCCTCCATTGCAGTGTTGCTAGGTAACGGGAGTATATCTCTGGTCCAAGCCGTGCGAATCTCAGCCACATCTGTGACGTGCATTGGACATCATCTGGGTTCTTAGGGAATCTCTCATCTTCTGAGAAAATGATCTCCAGCACGGCCAATTCTCTCAGGCATCGGATACCTTGTTCCATTGTGCTCCATTTTCCTTGGTGCACCTGGAGGTCTTCTTTACAAAGGTATCTGTCCCTTACACTTGCCAGCAGTCGCCGCCAGAGGCTGAGAGTTTCTTGGGTTTTCCCGATCCCCTGGTCAATGACCACATCCTGGGTCAGGGATCCAAGTTGCCTGGCCTCACTTCCATCTAGCATGGTGTCATTGGCTGCAGGGTCCCAGATGCGAAGAAGCCAGGTCAGGATGGATTCATTTGTCTGGCGGGTGAACTCCCTCCGTAGGTCACACAGCTCACCCAGGGATAAAGAGCGAGTGATGATCTCTGGCTCCGTCTCTTCTGCTTGGTGCGAAGGTCCAGCCTGCTCCTCATCGGTCGCTGTGCGGGCTGATTTGCTCCTGGTTTTCTTTTTCTGAAGGGGGGCAACTGCTACTGGCTTAGGCTGTTCTGGCTTGGTGATGGCTTGTGTGGAGACTCTGTCGTTTCTTTCAGTCTCTTTTTCCTCTATGACAGTTTGTTTAGATACGGTGCCTGTTGTTCTGCTGCTTTTTTTGTCCTCATCCTGAGGATATTGTGCTGCATCGAGCATTGTTCTGACTCTAAGCATGGTGTACACAGTGCAGGCTGTACAAAGAAGACAAAGCAGAACTAACAGCAAGATTATACCATCTTTGACATCCAAAGGGAACTCAATATTTTCAAAAAGTGTTGTGTCAGGTCTGAAAGGCTGAAAGAAACCATTCTCTACTCTTTCCCCTAGGGGCTGGGTGCGATTGTTGAGGAGGCCCCAGATGTAACAGCCCATACCAGGACAAGCAAACAAAATTGAGTATATATTCCGAATGGTGTTCATTGCCTCGGAGGTTATCATGCAATAGACATAGTAAACTAGTAAAGCAATTTTTATACGATACCCCGGCCTACACAGGAGCATTACCACAGGCAGGTAATTCCCTGTCTGCGGAAATATATACAGAGCAAGGTACAGGACACATGTAAGTATGTTGAGTATCATGGTGAATAGGTGGCTTCTAGAACACAAAACTGTAATTCTGACTTTCCTCAGGGCCTGGCCCCACGGTGGGCGCCAAAAAATGTGGTAGTTTGAAAGCAAATCAGTGAGAGGCTCAAAGTCAGAACTACAATTTAATAGGAAAAATGTAGTAATACAAAAAAAACCAAAAAAAAAAACCACTGACAGAGTCAGAATACAACCTGACACCCTGTCGGTCAGGGTGTTGGTAGTAGTCCACTTAGAAGGTGGTTGCAGTCCTCTGGGAGTGATAGATGTGGTTCTGTTGAAGCAATGATCCTGA
The DNA here is from genome assembly GCA_034509425.1 of Eopsaltria australis. NCBI lineage: Eukaryota > Metazoa > Chordata > Aves > Passeriformes > Petroicidae > Eopsaltria > Eopsaltria australis. The sequence goes on from JAVTVJ010000821.1 coordinate 7,514, forward strand.
GAAAGGTGTAGTTCTCCTCTGAAGGTCCAGTGGTGGTGTAGAAGGGTCCGGTCTTCCTCTGGGAATCCCGTGGAAAAGGCTGCCTATAGCACTTCAAATCTCAGTTTATATGCAGATTGGGATACATTGGTTCCTCCCCCTGGGCGGGGCATCTCACAATGGGATGATGAGCCACTATCTGCAATGTTTGGGGTGAGTGAAGTGCCAATCCGGCCCCAAGGACTGGCCCATTAGCAAACCATTCTGCAGCCATCAGGAACACTGCCACGCCCGGCCCCCAGCATCCCAGGAAGATGGTGATAGAATACATACCATTGTAACCTAAGACAGTTTCATATTCCCTTGAACATCTAGAATGTTTCTCCACTCCCCTCACCAGCAGTTTCAGTTTTAATTAAAGGCTGAACTTTTACTGCTGTTAGGGTAGGGTCAGAATTTTCCTGTAAATCATCATGATTGTACCAAATGTACCCATCCCATGTTTCAGGATCCTCACAATAGATGTGCTGGACTGAATTAGAGGATGATTCATGTGGGACGCTATCAAGTAATTTACCTAGATTTTTCTGCTTCTGTTTTTCTCAACTTTCAGCTGCAGGCAGTAGTTTTTCTAATTCCTCATTTTTATTTAAAAGAATATCTACTAGTTTTTACAATTTCTCCTGTGTCTCTTTCTCAAAAGACAGTGCTGTTCTAAGAACCTCATTTTCTGACTTCAAAGTCACAAATTCTACATCTGCAACCCTTTCATGTGGCAGGAAGCTTTTGATTTCCTTTTGCAAGCAAGATAAACAAGCTCCCAAAACTGCACAAATAACTTACTTACGTTTTCCTCATCCCATTTTTCATTCGACCTGCAAACTAGTAATGTGATCAGCTATTGCCTGTACATTATCACAATTAGTTTGTGTCCATTCCAACCCTGCAGGAGATAGGCAACTACCAAACTTCTCCAGGAGAGAGTAAAACTTTATCCTTCCACTGGTCACCCTTGGTAACCATTTTTCCTTTGGTCTCCCTCAGAGGGAGAGAACCCCGGCACCCCAGGCAGGAGAAAGCAGTCACCCACAGAGGGACAGTAAAAGTCACAGTAAAAGTTTGGTCCATCTCCCTCAGAGGGTCAATCTCCCACCAGGCTGGAAGAACAGTAAAAGTTTGGAACTGTTAAACAGCACTTAGGGTCAGAGAACAGATGCCAATTAAAATGTTACGATTCGCTGTTGAAGTCCTCTGCCCAAATTAAGGTGCAAAGGAGACTAAATGCCAGTTCAACAATGCCAACTTTATTTTGCAAAATTAATCTTATATGGAAAAGAGAAAGGGAGAGATAAAGAGAGGGGGGAGAAGAAGAGAGATAAGGCAAGTAGAAGGTAGTGACCTCCATGAATCCAGCAGCGTCCTGTTGGTCCTTCTGTGCCTTGGGCTTCTTGATGGTGGGGTCTCATCCAGTCCACTTCATTTCCTGAATAATTCTTATGCAGTCCCTTATTTGAGTAAAAAGCAGAGGCAGAAGTGACTTTCAGTTCCTCATTAGCACATGAGGCAAGAGTAGGCATGGTTTCACCATCACACATTCTCAGATGTTAATTCAATGGTCACCAGGGGTCTGTTCTGGGGTTTGGGTGAGACAAGTACCTCAAAAACCAAGTGTCCTATTTGTGACCCCACTTCTTGAACTTGCACAGTAGTTCACTTCTTATCTAACACACCGCAGTTGAACTTTGACCTGAACTGCAAAGCCAAAACCAAAACCTTACTTCCTTCGTGATTTGTGCAAAGGCACTCATGACCTTTTTTCTGCAACAAGTTCACCACCAAGTCCTTCTTTAAGGCATATACTGCAAATTACCAACCCTTTCTTTACAGCTGCCTGGGAGGGAGAGCAGCATGTGTCTCTTACTGTGTCCAGTTCTGGGCTCCTCAGTAGTACCAGGGAAACATGGAGCTCCTGGAGCGGGTCCAGCAGAGGGCTACAGAGATGATGAAGGGACTGGAGAATCTCTTTTGAGGAAAGGCTGAGAGAGCTGGACCTGTTCAGCCTTGAAAAGAGAATTGAGAAGGGACCTCACCAATGTCTATCAGTATCTGAAGGGAGGGTGCCAGAAGGATGCAGCCAAGCTCTTCTCAGTGGTGCCAAGCAATAGGACAAGAGGCAACGGGAAGAAACTGATGTACAGGAAGTTCCACCTGAACATGAGGAAGCGCAGGTGACTGCACGCTGGAACAGACCACCCAGAGAGGTTGTGGAGTCTCCCTCACTGGAGATATTTAAGAACCATCAGGATGCAATCCAGTGCCATGTGCTCTAGGACGATTCTGCTTGAGCAGGGAGGTTGGGCCAGATGACCCCTTGTGGGCCCTTCCAACATGACCCATTCTGTGATTCTGTCTGAGGGATGAATAAAACTACCCATGCAAGGAGTTGAGTGCAGAGCCACAAGTACCACGGATGCAAGAACATGCAGAGAGGGAGATGAGCAGGAAAGAGGCATGAGCTGCTCAGAGAGGGGCCATGAGATTTTATCAAGATAACAATTACCCCCCACTACAATGTTCAGCAGAGGCATTCACTCCCCTTTAATTTGCCACTGGGAACAGTAGTGGGAAACCAGGCAGCAACTCTGCCAGTGCTGGCAACTTCCTTTGTCTGCAGAGCTGAGCCTCCATATAGTCAGACACCAGCCCTGTGCAGATGGCCTCCCTCATGCAGGGGTATGTGCTTCCCACATAGGAAGGGGATGAGACTTTAGGGATCCCAGAAAAAACAAAATTCTCTGCTGCAGTTGGGGGTGGCGAATGGGATGATGAAAGGAGGGTGACAGGGGCAGGTTGATACTTCCCTGCTGACACTGCAAAGCAGAAAGCCTGGGGAAACAATGATAGCATGGGAATGTAAAACCCAAACAAAGAGGAAATCCAGCTAAAGAGCATCTGCAAAAGAGGTGGAGGATCTGTGCAGTAAGGAAAACACAAACAATAGCTGTGGCAGCTGGCAGTCACTGGTGCAAAGGACCCAGGAGCCCTTCATCCCTCAGAGAGATGATCATATATTAGGATACCTGACTGGGAGTGCCCCTCCAGGGCCTCCAAGATGTTTACCCAGGCCAAAGGGTAGTTAGCTTGTACTGTTATGGGACACCAATGTTCACATCACTGTCACCAGAGGAGCATTCCCAGAAGGACAGCAAAGACCCAACAAGTAGTCTCTAGGTGTGAGGGTGGGGGCCACACGTGACCCAAGGGCAGGGCAAGCTTCCAACGGGGAGCAGGCAGGCCTGCAATTTTGCATGGAGAAAACAAAATAACCCCAAACATATTTTAAGGAGGGAAGAGCCTAATGCAAGCATGTTGGCTTTCAGACAGAAGGATGGCAGGGCAGGCCTTCTGCAGAGTGCTTTCACCACATAAAATGCAGCAGCTCCATTTGCAGAGGTCCCACATGGTAGATTTTGGGGTCAGTGATCTTTCCCAGCCTTCCTGCTAGTCCTGAGGAGATCTCAGGCCACCAGGAGCACCAGTGGGATCTCATGACCCTTGGGATGCCTCCAGACAGCAGTACCTGATGTACCATAGCCTAGAGCTGCCACCTCTACCACAGGGCACCCACACAGCTGTTGAGAACAGACTGAATGCCACCCTCCCCAGCAGGCTGCCAAGAACCTCGGCAGCATCCTTGCTGGCAGCAGTATTTATTTTGTTTTCTTACTTGGGCAGGAGATAAGCCAGCTAGGTGTGAAGCCCTGAGGAAAACCACAGACTTCCCCACTTCCCAGCCAAGGTAGACTCAGCAGTTAGAGGATTCTCAGGGCCTTTTGTGGCAGAGGCACCTCCCAAAATCCACACCAGCACGCCAAAATCGTCCCCACCATCTTTCTCAAAAGTATTCTGAGGAAGGGCTGCAAGGGGCTCAGAGGAGAGGGTAGCCAACACATTATCTCTAGACAACATGAGCTATGAACAGTCCCCTGCAGGACTGACACGGGTCACCACCAGAGATAATGCTCAATCCAGAAGGCATGAGGAAGATAGAGGAAGGCAAGGTAGCCATGCTGGGTGCCTGGATGCATGTGCCACTGTCCCCACATCAAACCAAGCTCTGCAAGAAGAGGGATCCTTTAGTACCCTCATGGAAGGCTTAGTGCTAACTAGATACCAAAGAAGTGGCACTGGAGGACGACACTGCAGAGGGGATAAGGTGCCTGTCCCATATTGCACTCCAGGCACCAGGGAGCCTGTGCCTTGGACCAAGCATCAGTGTCTGCTCAAGGCAAAGGGAGCTGGAGAGACCAACCATGCATTCTTTCTCAGAGTAGCAGCTGCTTGCTCTGCTATTATTTCCTACTGCTTCATATAATTTGTACTCCACAGCAAGCTATTGTCCCTTTCCACTGGCTATTTATTTCCTTGAATAGCCTCTGGGGAAAGATTTCAGTGCAGGAGTAAAGAAAAACTCCACACAATAAATCTCAAGCAGTGACCTGATTTAAACTGTGTTCTCTGACCTCATCTGGGCCCTGGTTGTGGTTCCTCACGGCAGTTGTGATTAAGTCCTGTTTCTGCTTTGGTTTCCTCCCTTCATTAAACCTAGGGGAGAATGACCTCTGCCTTAGAGGGCTGTGGGGTGGATTTTCAGAGTCCAGGGCTCAGGATATGATTGAGAAGAAGCTTCCACCACCTCCTAATGGAGATGCTCAGTCCTCCACCTGCCAGTATAGCAATTCCTGAATAGGACTGGCTTCCCCTTTAGTCAAGAGGTGTTGGTTGGCATCTCAGCAGACAGTGCTGCAACCTACACCCAATTGATCCCTGAGCTCTGAAAGCCAGCCAGTTTCCTAACAGAGGAGGACCGAAAGAACAAACTGTACTTACCTCAGCCAAACACTGAGGTAAGCAAGAGACTGGGTAAGCAGGTCTGTGGATCTGAAGGGTGTGTACAGGAGGGAATTGTCCAGGAGATGCAGGAGAAGCCAAAGCAAGGATGAGCACAAGGAAAATAGTGCCCAGGAGCACTAAGCTCCTGCCTAAGATGTTATCCAGAGTGGGATGGCTCCTCTAGAGAAAGCGCTGGTCTCCACATTCAGATCAAGTAAAATGGAAAGGAACAAAGGACTGGAGGTTAAGGTCCTGTCACCCCTCCTGCCTCAGCTCTCTCACAGTGCATCATCCAGAGCACCTGTGGGAAGTACCAAAGTGGCATCCATGTTTTAAACCTGAGGGCAAGACATTAGAGGCCACCAGCATCCAGTAGGGTCTCCACAAACATCACCCCTCTTCAGCTGCACACTGCAATTTCTCTTCCTTAGGATGAGGGGGGAAAGGAGGAGGAAGGACAAAGATAGCTGAAGAACTAAAATGTGGAAAAAACCCCACACCTTTCTTCAGGGCTAAGGGCAGCAGTGAGAGAGGGAATCTGCATCAAGCAGTGGAGCAGATCAAGAGCACAGGGAACAAGTACAGCCTCAGACTCCATCTCTCGCCTTCCTCTATCAGAAGGCTGGTGGTGCCACAGTGTCTGGCATCTCCCATCTCCATGGGGGAGCTCAAATGGAGCTATGATGGATGGTTTCCAAGTTATGTCCTTGTACCTTTGCAGGGGATGTTTCTCTCAGGCAGCTCTGAAATCTGTGGAAACATTTTTGTGTGTTCCAAGCTGTGCATAGGGAAGGGGAGAAAGGTGGTTCATTTGCAAGGAAGTTGGTTCATAAGGGTTTGTTTTTATCAATCCAAGCAGCCAGATGAGTCACATCTTCTGGGTCCCCAGCTTGGCTGAGGGGCAGGAGAATGAACACAACTGGCAGAGGGTGGAGAAGGGAGGTCAGAGGACTGATGACATGCCACCCAGTTCCATTTCCAGACTTCATTTCTCTAATTCTTTCACTCATGGGTGCATGCCAGGAATGCGGGTTGTGGGAAATGCTTTCAAAAACACGCCTGGAGATAAAAATTCACTTGTGTTGAAAGCTTCACTACTGGAAAAGAGAAGATGTATAGAAGGCTCACAGCTTCTCCCTTGCTGGGACTTTTGGGATCTCCCAGCTTTACCCACATCTTCTGGATGAGATATTATTAGCTTAATGGGAAAAGGATCTTCCAAAGAGCCCTCCACAAAGGATCAGCTTCATGAGGTCTTATGGTCCACTTGTGTCTTCCACCAAAAGGTTAACATCTCCAACAGTTTTATCTCACCATTGAGCAAGGAAGATGGCAGCTCCCTCATCTTGCACATGAGGAAATTGAGGCACAGACACTCAAGTTCACATCCAAAACCAATTCCTCCTGTTTGGATTCTCATCCTTAAGTTTCCATGGCCACAAAACAAAACAAATCAAATCACTTTGCAAACCTGTGCAAAAAGCTAAAAGGAAGCTGTGCTCCCCTAGCTGATACAGCTGGAGTATCAAAGATGCTGATCTCTCATCACACCATCTACTATCAGCAGGAAGTACTGAGGCATTCAGTGCCTCTGGAAAAAAACAGCCTTTGGGTGGGTCCAATTAAGTCTGAAAACCAGAGGCATTCAAAGAACAGAAGCCTTCCTGCAGTGGAAGCCATGGGACTTCCAAGATGCCCCAAGCCCAACTTTGCTGACTTCAAGGGGACCATTTCCCACAACAGAGACAGCATGAGACCAGCTGGCTGGAACCAGAATAAGCAAAAGAGAAATGCAGCATTGCACCATTGTAAAAAAGGTCCTTGGGGACCTCCTTCCACGGAGCTCTGAGCAGCCATCCTGGATTCAACCCCACAGCACAGCAAGGGCATGAAGTGAGAGTGACTGCTGAGTCTCCACCCCGAACAGGGACAATGAGGCTGCAGGACTCACTTTCAGTGTTTCTCATAGCTTCCAGTGCTGAGCCCAGGCAGGTTGGACAACTCTGAGGACTTGCAGGAATCTTTCAGACAAGCAGAATCCATCTGAGTCACATGCATGAGACGCAATGCCAAGGGTGGCTCATCCACTGGGGAAAAAAAAAAAAAAAAAAAAAAAAAAAGAGAGAAAGAAATGCTAAGGGAGAAATAGCAAGTTTTGAAAAGTCACAAGAATCAAGAATTAACAGCTCATAGACTGAAAAGAAGGGGAGCAAAAAAAAAAAGTTGGTTCTCCCATGCTCACGTCACTCAAGCTAAGTATCCTTCATCCCCACTGGGAAGCAGCAAGCCACCTTACCACACATCAGCTTTGAGAGCATCTGAAGGGGCAACCCACCCTGGATCTAAGGCCACAACTGAGGTCTGCAGAGGAAGGAGTTGTCAAGTCAAAACTATCTGTTGCTGCAAAATCAGCAGCATCATCCCTTTGATGGCACTGCAAAATGAAACAGTAAAAACCAAACCAGATGAACATGGGAAAGAAAAGCTGCCAAAAAAAAGGAGTCCAAATCCCCAAATGACTGACTCAGTGCAGGAAATGGGCATCTAAAGAGGGAACTGCAGGCATCTGAAGGAGATCTAAGAAAAGATCAGGCCCACACAAACAACTCTCCGAATTCTTCTTCTCCCACTTTCCAGAAGGAAGGGCACCAGAAATACCTGAATCCATGGACCTTCAGAGTGAAACACAGGGAAAGAGCTGGGCCATGGCACTGCCCTGAGATATTTCATCTCCACGAGGTACTCCAGGGGCTGCTTTGCAGTGATGGGACACCTAGTCTCCCTTTCCAGCACTACACTGGGCACTAAGGGACACCCTGTCCCATTCAGGCATCCTGTCCCTTCTCTGGACTGCGCCCACAAGCCTCTACTCTTGTTTCTGACCCATGTAGCCAGTAGTACATAAGCCCTCACTTGAGCACAGTGGATGTTTATTTTGCATTCTGTCCTAGTTTAGGGCAAATGTTAGGAGGAAACCTCCAAGGGGGTCTCCTCTAGACAAGCCAATTTCAGCCACTCCTCCCCCAAACCGGTTCGGGAAAAGATTTCTTTAGAGAAAAAGTGGAAAAAACTATTTATTTAATAAGCAGAATATTTACAAGTTTGGAAACAAAAATTGAATGATATAAAACAATGAAACCTCTCCTTTCTCTGAAGAGATGGTGGATCCAGAGAGTCCTTCTGTGGGTGCGGCTGTGTCAGCCTCAGTCCCTCCAGAGGCTGGGGCCGATGGCCAGGCCCGGCTGCAGAGTCGGGAGGCCCCCGGGGGATTGTCCTGATGTCTTGGACCACAGAGATGCTGACCAGTCCCAGAAGAAGTAAACCAGTAAAAGAAATAAAGTCTCTCTCTCTCTCTCTGCAAAAGCCGAGAGATTTCCGAGAGCACCCAGCTGCGAACTCCAAGAGCACACAGAGAGCTTATCTCCATTTTTTCTGTCTCCGCTTCGAGCGCAGTCTCCAAAGGAATTTCCGGGGGAGTAAGGTGTAACTCCTGTAGACAAACTGTGTGCGTTTTCTCTCCCCCCTTCACCCTCTTCACTCTCTCTCTCTCTGGGCCTAACTTAAAGCTACAGAACTTAATACCTGGCATAAGCAGGACAGACGATTGGGGATACAAGCATCATACAGTCAACCCAGGACACATTCTCAGCACTCATGCCAAGCTCTTTGTTCTCTCTGGCTCTCTTTCCCTTCCTTCCAGTTTGTGCCTTTTCCTGCTGTCCTTTTTTTCCTCACCACTGGCAACACACAGAGGCCAGAACCTGACTGTGTCTCTCTAGCTGCCCCCAAGTTTCTTTGTGCTGCTCCCCTCCCTGAAAGCCCCCAGCAGCAAAAAACCCACCAGGCTTTAACTGCAGTCAGATTCCTGGACGCATGCTCCAGAGAGGGGGAAAGAGTATTTGAAACTAAATGCTTTCAGTGCTGACTCACCCCAGACTAATCATATCCCAGACTGAATAGCCTCAAACACGTTGCCAACAAAGAGACTCAAACAGACTTCCCAGGCTAGGAGATCTGATAAGCACAATGTGAGGACAACAGGTGGCTGCGACTGCCAGGCAAGTTCCCATCTGCACGAAGATAGCTTATCTCTTCTGTCAAGATGGGATACACATCCACTCTGCTTCACAACAGCAGAGAAAAGCTAGGAGAGACCTGCTTTCTGGTCCTGAACATGCACGTAGCACAGTTTACAACACCATCCCTGAGGAACATCTCTATTATTCACTCATTAGGAAAGGGGTGGGAATCTTTCCTAAACAGTTCTGTCAGAGACACAGCTTCCCTGAGACCTGGCTCAGGATGAGCTGAAGAGTGCCCCGCACTAGCTCTGGACATCAGCAGGAGAAGCACAGCAGCCAGAGGGAAGAAGTCTCATAGCCCACTCCTGAACCATACTGTGACACCACCGTTTTTAACCCTATCAAATCCCAGCTCACATCCTCCTCCTGAAATTCAGCCGGAGCACCGCAGCTGGGAAGCAGGCTACTCTGGATGCAAAGCTGCTCTGTCGGAGGAGGAGCAGCCTCTGTGGAAAGAGGAACAGCCTCTGCTAGGAGCATCTCCCCCCCTGCAAGATGCGGGGGGGGGGGGGGGGGGCGGGCTTGGGCTGCACATCAGGGACAGCAAAAATGCAACATGGTTGCAGCAAGATCCAGACCGTGGACGCTGCCTTTGAAAAGCCCGCGGAGCTGAGGGGAACAGCAAGTTGCTTGAACACAGCCCCTCCAAGTGGAGACAAGGCAGAGGCTGATCAAATTCACCTGATCCTTCTTCTGGCTGGGGCACACATCTGTCAGCAGCACATTAAATGGGGGATAAATGAACTCTGCCCCTGTTCTGCTCCGTGACTGAGTTCCCAAACCTGATGTAGCTTGGGGTGGCAGAGAAATAGGACACAGGTGTTTGTGTGCATGGGAAGTTCTTGCAGAAGCATGTGCTCCATGGGCTCCCTGTTCTGCTGGCCTCAGGCAGGAGAGCCAGAGGGACAAATTCAATGTGTTTGTGTGCCCAGGCCTGTGTGATCCCTGCATCCAGGAGAGGGCCCCCACACTGACCTCATTTGCTTGGGCAACATTTTTTCCCAGTATCTCACCCACCCCACAGGGCAGAAGGTTAAATGCAGCCAGTGATGCATAGCATGGAGTATTGGACACTGAGTCACAACCCCCAGTTCAGGCATATCCAGCAGACAGAGCACTTCTCATTTTCAGTCTGGCACACACACTCCCATCCCACACACTCACACACAACCTGTTGCACGACATTCCCCATCTTCGAAGAGAGTAATGCTGGAAAATTAGGGGATAAATATACAGGCTGCAGGTGACTGCACTTCAAAAACCTGCCTTCTGAGGGACCTGGGCTTACAGGGTGTAGCTGTTTCACCCTTGGCCCTGAAAACAAGGAGCAGAACACAGCTCCCATCCACGGGGTTAAAAGCATGGCAACAAGGCTCTGTTTGGAACAGTCCCCAGCCATGCCTGGGCACTATGGCACTGCTCAAAACCAAGGCAGGGGGTTGCTAACAACTGCAGGGCATGAACCATTATCCTGAGGCAATGCTCAGGCCCAACACGGCTCATGTTGCACTTACTAAGACAGATGAAGCCAGAGGGACTAGAAAGAAGCCTATGAAAAGCCAGGTCCACCCTTGGGAAAGCTGCGTATGCAGACTCAGCGTCTCCCTCCTCCTCCTCTTGGGTCACAGTTTTCTTTTTATCCCTAGCTCCATGTCCACCATGCCCCAGCAGTAGGATCGCTCTGCCCTGCTGCTCCTCACCATCACCAGCAGCAGGGCAGAAGCTGGCTGTAGTGCCAAGTGGCAGAGACTGAGCAGCCAGGCTGGAGGGAGAGCACCGCCGGACTGTCTCCTCCCGCTGTTTCACAGCCCGGACTTAAGCCAGCACTGGAGTTTCCTAGGGAACCTGAGGCAGCTGCAGCCAAAACAGGATTGCTGGCAATAGGGGATTTTCGAGCCTGTGCCAAAACCCATCTATTCAAGCTCGTCATGTCACACTTGAGCCAGCTGCACAGCCGAGTACATGTGCGTTCAGCACTGGGGCACTCTGCAGTTGGAATGCCTCCTCCCTGAGCTGTGCTGGAAAAGAGAGGCTGCACACGACTGCATCTCTGGGCTCCCCGGGCAGCTGCTACATTAAACATCCCCAGCAAATGCTTCACTAAGTCACACTTCGTTGTTGCCACAATGCAGGGATGCGTTCATCAGCCAGGCTTGGGGATTTGCTGCAGCTGGGCTCCCAGGTTTGCTTCAGGATGCCCAGCTTCACGTTGCCAATTTCTGCTCGGATCACGCTTGGGTGCCCATGAAAAATGCCTCTGCAATAGGGTTTTTCTCCTTCTCCCTCCTGCTGTTCTTTAGAGCCAAACTGTATCTCAGCAAAATCCAGAACTACTTTTTTCCCCTCAATACTTGTGCTCTCTAATGATGCCCCTTCCATCTGCCAGGTACAACACTGCAAGTAAGGGATAAAGCAAGAATGGGTGAATTTGTTCACGTTTTCCAGTGCCTCTGCAGACTCCTGAGCACTGAGTGCACAGTATTGGTCGTGGATCTGTTCCAGTCTGAAGCTGATCTCATCAGTGATGCTGTGAATGACTCCATCGAGGCTCCCTCTTGCAGGCTCAGGGCCCTCAGTGCTGACTTCAGGCCCATAAATTCAAGCAGCTCTCTCTAAACCTGGAAGGTCTTCCTCTCCCTGTTCAGCTTCCAGTTACAAAACCTACCAGCCCACGAGCCACAGCTACAAAGAGGGCTTCCGTCCCATCAGCTTTATTTCATCTTTGCCTGCTGCAGATACAGTTCCTCAGCAGCAAGAGCGTTCCCATATTCTCAGAGCACACCCCAAATGCCCCGGACTTTCTTGGAAAGAAGCTATCAGCAACAGCAAACCAAACTGAGCCTTCCCCAGGGTGTAAGGAGAACTTTCATTCCCCACACTGTCCAGAAGGGCACTGCTGCCTGCTCAAAGGATCAAGACACCCCTTGAGCTGGTAAGGAAGGCTTGAATACAAGGAAACAGGGAGCTGCACAGCTCATCTCTAACTCTGGTATTTGCTTCTCTCACTTGTCTCGCTGAGCCAGTTGCTCTAATGACAGAACCAATATGGAAAGGAAAATTGGTATACAGAGGTCAAGGCAATTCCCCAAAGGAAGAAAATGAAATTATACTCCCATGCTAACAACCAGGGAAACTGAGGCAGTGAGCATAGCTGAGTATTTCCCTGAGTCTTCCTTCAAGACATGCTTAATTGCAGAGATCTAGCCAGCAGGTTTTCTGATCCCTTATCCGGCATCCTGTTTCCTCATTCCTCTCCTGTAGCTGTAGAAGGATGCCTTTGATCACCGGGGACAGGTCTTCCTACAGCTGAAAGGGAAACTGCTGAAAGAAATGGAAGGGAGCAATCATGGTGGATGATTGCATACAACAAGAAAGTGCTGCATATGAAAGGGAAAGAGACATTTCCCATTAGATTAAAGGAGCTCAAACCTGCTCTCCCTCTAGAGAAGTATGCAACTCTATACTTGCCTCTCTAATTGCAACCCTCTGCTGGGAAAGGTGCTTAAAAGTATTAAAAAAGGAAGGAGATTAGCCAAAGTCAGGGAATAGCAGGGCTGCAAATCCAGAGGATTTCGTAAAGAGGTGCATGGTTCGAGGTGATGTCAGGAGAGGTGGTGCCAGCTTGTTCCAAGAGAAAGTAGCAGAGTTAAAACTGAGCCAACCCTCCAGGAACTGGCTGCTAGAGTCAGCCAGAGCAGGAAAAAAAAACCACCCCAAAAAAAAGGAACAAAAGAACACAGTACTAAGCTTCAGGAAAGTGAAAGGTCTCTGGCAGAACACCTTGCCAAAAAAAGAGGAATGTGATGGGGAAAGGGAAGCTCACGTCATGGGCCAGAGCTGACTACCCAGCAGAAAGTGCACACAAGCACATCTGAAAAACATCGCAGTGTTTACATAAACACCCACGGCAAGGAAACCAAACATTGGGACAGAGAAGGGGTGACAGGGTGGTTCTGGCCGGCAGAAGACGACCTGATGGGTGGAAAACCCTCTGCCAGGCGGACCTGCCGCTCCTGTGAGGCCACCTTTCCTTCTCGATGGAGCCTGTTTGGTATTCACCTCGAGTGTGCAGGCAGCGGGAGCGTTCGCTGAGCCCGGGCTGCTCAGGCAGGCGCTCCCCTGCCTGCTGGTGCCCTCTGCGGGCGGCTGCTGCGGGGCCTGACAACCTGGGACTGCACCCCTCTGCCAAAGCCAGGATCCGCATCCCTCTGCCAAACCTGGGACTGCACCCCCTTTGCCAAAGCCGGGACCCGCACCCCTCTGCCGAACACAGAGCCATACTCAGCCCCCATGATCTGTGCTCATCCAGGCCTCTGGCTTGCACGCCATCACTTTCCTGGCTACAAGCTAATTATAGCTCCAAGTACTTTCCCTCTGGAACGCCTCACTCCGTCCAAAACCTAGCTTAAAATTCCAGCTGTCGGTAAAAATAAATCGAGGGGAGAAAGATTGTTTCCTCACACGTCATCTAGCCGCTCTTACAGGGAGGAAAAATTCAGATTCCGATCTCTTTTTCCATTGGCTGTCCTTGCTATACGAAAAGCAGATGTACCAAAAGGGAAAGAGGCTCCTAAATCTGCCAGAAATAAAAGCAAGGTCGCCGCTGACAAGACTGTTATGCACGAGTTCACTCTCCATTGTTTGCAACCAGCCGAAAATAGGTGCAGCCTTCCATTCACCCTGGGCTTGCTAACCACTGGGTGTTGCCAAAGAAAGGAAAACCAACAGGCTTGAGACAGACAGACCGAAACCTGAGCGAAAGGGGGCTGTGTAAAACACCAGCCTGCAAAACCTCTCATTCAGAAGCTTCGCTGTGGGGGATGGAGCGATGCGTGCCTTCCATACAGATCGTACATGACCTGAAGGGCTCCTAGAGATGACTTCAGGATTCTCAGGAAAATCAAAGGAATAGTGACAGGCAGGGCTGACTCATAAGATTAAAATAACCTGTGTAAAACGTGCCTGAACACAGCAAAGGGAAGGATGTTGCAATTTTCTATGAAAGGGACTTAAAAAGGGCTTTATGATGCAAGGCAGTAACAGTTAAAAAAAGAACTACATTCAGGCGCCAAAAAGTGCTTGCTAACGACCAAAAAGCCCTTACCAAAACAATGGCTATCCATCAGGAAATGCCATTAGCTGTGACACCAGGGCAGTTCCCTCGTCAGCCGCGGGATTAGCACTGTAAATGAATAACCCAGCACGGCAGCGCTGGGCTCAGACGCCTGTCTCCACCTCAGGGGCCGGAACGCCGAACGGGCCGCATTGTGCTCTTGTCGCCGAGGCCGTGGCCAGCCTCGGCCCCAAACCCCGCCGCGGACACCCTCCCTAACCGGGCACCCTTCACACAGCCGGGGGCCTGCGCTCCCCAGAGCTCCCCGAGCCCGCTCGGGAGCTGAAAAGTAGAAAAGCAAACTACAAAAGCAGCGAGCTGCCAGGACCCCTGGAGCAGAGAGAACAGGCAGTGTTGGGTGTCACAGCTGCGCTGGCCTCGATCACATTAGCCGCACGGAAAGCGGGGACGAACGGGGTTTGTTGTCCTGGAAGTCCTGGAACGCTCCAGCAATTTCCAGAGCTTCACAAATCCCCCCCCCTCCCCCCCCGCCTCACACGCTGCTCGACCAGGCAGAAGGGCCAGGCCGGGTGCTTCCGGAAGAGCAGAAGCTATTTAAAGATCAGTGAAGGGGACCGCACTTGCTGCCATTTATATTTATATATAAATATATTTATATATTTATATTTATTACTGGCCGGCACCCGACCCCGGCTCAACTCCTCAGCCAAGACGGGCGCGCACTGCGCATGCGCCACACCCGGCGGGCCCGTGTCCTTTTAAAGGACAAGCCGCCCGCCGGAAGTGCCCGTTCTCCGTACCGGAAGCGGCTTCACCTGCCAGTACCTCCAGGAGGGGCCGGCTCGGCCGGTTCCCGCACAGCCGCTGCTTTCCGGCGCTCTGCTCCGCCCCGCGCTCGTCTGCTCTCTGTGTTCTTCTCCGGGAGGGCCTTCCGCTTCCTTCCGCGTCCCGCGCCTTTCCTCGCCCCTGCGCGGTGAGCTCATGGTGGAGCGGTAGGGTGCGCCAGCAGGGGGCGCGCTGGCGGCGGAGCGGCGCTCTGCACTGCCGCCTTCCGAGTCTCTGTGGCCAGAGGGATGGGACTCTTCATGGCGCGGCCACGCCGGGCCTGGCGGGAGGGCGGTGGCGGCGGAGCGGCGCTGCCCCGCCCCGCCCCGCCCCGCCGAGGAGCCGCGGGCCTCCGACATGGAGCCTGAGACGCTGGAGGCGCGCATCAGTGAGTGCGGCGGCGAGCACTGCTGCCCTCCCCATGGAGCGGGGGGGGGGGGGGGCTCAGGGGTGTGAGGGAGAGGGGCTGGGGGCCGCACGTGGTGGCCGCGGCTGCGGGCGCACCTGAGGGCTGCGGGTGGGACCCCAGGGCCGAGCCGGGGCAGGGGTACGGTGGGTCCGCAGGGAGGAGGGGGCGGGAGTTTTTGCACAGGGCTGCCATGCGAAGGGACGAGTGGACACGAGTGTGTTTCTCCTCCCACGCCATCCCCTGCTGCTGCACCCGCTGGAGTTGGCAGGGAGGGAGTGGGATCAATGTTGTCCCTCCACAGGGTGGGAGCCTGTTGGGTTCTTTTTCTCACCGTCCCCTCCTCCCGCCCACAGACAAAGCCACAAACCCCCTGAACAAGGACCTGGACTGAGATGGTATCAATGCGTTCTGTGAGCAGCTCAATAAGGAGCTAGAGGGGTAAGTGCTTTGTCCTTTCCCCAAGCTTCTTCGGATCATAGGCCTGGTTATGATTTCCCACCCAGTAAAATCCAGTGGGATTGTTCCAAGAGTTGAATAGGCATGAAGGCCCTCAAGGTGGGGGTAGGTGGGGGGTCCTGGTCCACTAATGGAAAGTTCCCTCAGGGTTTTGAGGCGTCTTGGTGCCTTATCAGCGTCTTCAACTTGCAACATGCTTTTCAACCCTGGATTCCCAGACAGAAAGAAATACAGGTACCAGGCTTTTTGTCAATAACCGGCGAGCTTTTCTTTTCCCCTCACTCCTTCCAGTCCTCCACTTGCCACCCGACTTCTTGCCCACAAGATCCAGTCTCCACAGCAATGGGAAGCTATCCAGGCCCTCACGGTAAGGGCATCTGCAGGCTGGTAGAACTAGATGGAGGGGCAGGGTGTGGAGATGCTCCAGCTTGACTGGAGAAGCATGGGAAGCTTTGAATTTCCTCTGGGAAAGCCCTGGAGCACCTGGGCCCTTGGGTGGGAGAGGGACTGAAGGTGGTTCCACAAGTCAGGAGAGGTTACTTGGAAAGATTTTGTTCCTAGAAGGATCATAGCCTGTTGAAGTTGAATAGGAAGCTTTTTGGCTTTTGCTGTGGTGGCCTTGGAAGTGCTGGGCTAATGGTTGGATTCCATGAGCTTGATGGTATTTTCCAACCTAAAGGATTCTGTGATTCTTAATTGTCTTGTGGACCCACGCTTTGAAACCCTGGTGTTTGTGACCTCTCTAAGGGTATCCCTTTGGATGGGCTGAGCCATCTCTGCAAAAACTGGCCCCAAAGATGAGAATATTGCTTCCCTGTGGGAGGGTGCTTGACCACCTGGGAGGGAAAAGGGAATGTCCCTCTGTGCTGCTGTGACAGTAGCCACAGGCTCTCTACCTGGTGAGGGGGGAGCAGGAGGGAGCTGGCTCCTGACCCTGCTGCTGACCCCATGCTGGGACTCACCTGGCCCCTCTCCCCAGGTACTGGAGTCCTGCATGAAGAGCTGTGGCAAACGCTTCCATGATGAGGTGGGCAAGTTCCGCTTCCTCAATGAGCTTATCAAGGTGGTGTCCCCTAAGGTGGGTCTCACGGCATCGTGCTGGAAGGGACTGGTGCCTGGTGGCAGGAGGGCTTTGGGAAAAAGTGGTGGCTGAGAAGACAGGTCAGACACCCACGGGGATGTGGGGGAACCAGGACAGTGTTAGTAGAAGATGTAGTCCTTGTTTCCCAGTGAGTTTTCTGGTGGGAAATTAATTTCACCCCTCTGTTCCAGGCTGATTGTTGTTTTAGGAAGCTGAGGGCCAGCTGGACATGGTGCAGCCAGCACTTGTGAGACTACTGAGCTCACTTGCATGCCTGGAGTCACCTTCCCTGCATCTTTGTTGGGCTTTGTCTGTGCTACATGTGCTCAGGAACCTCCCTCAGCTTTGACAGGACCATGTCTCTCTGGGGTGTCCTAAACCTGATTGAGACACTCTTGGAGGGCAAGCCCAGGCTTGGTCAGTGGTGTTCTGGTGAGTCCATCTGAAGGACCAAGTCATTACCTGCTCCTCTGCTGATGCTGCTGTTCCTGCAGCAGAACGAGCTGTGCGGATTCCCCTGTTCAGTCATGGCAGTGAACACCAGCAAGCGGAGAGTTAAGGGAACACAGGCTAAATATGACTAAGGAAATCCTTTGTCTGCCAGTCACAGCTTGTGATCTGTGATGATGAATAGCCAGGGACAGTGACAGCGGCATCCTAAAGTCCTCTTGCTTGGAACCCTAGAGTATGTCCTCTGCCTTAAGCCACTGTCTCTGGTGGCACATGCACTGTTTCTACCACCAGTGCTCCCAGCAGACCCATGTGAGAAGGCTGAAAGATGACTGCATGGCACCTGCTGGCTGCTGCTCATCTGGGGCTCACCTTGCTTGGGGCCCTGCCTCAGAGACCATTACCCACATGCCTCTCCCAGCCCTGCTGTCCCCTCATTCCTAAAGGGCTGCCTTGTTGAGCAGTTTCTTTTCGCAGGACCCTTGCCTTCACAAGGTGACAGGAGACCTGCCTGAGCCTTCCCACCTGTCCCTGTGTGTTGCTGAGGAGCTGCTGCTGCAGCATTTCTCGCACCTCTTGTTTTTCCTGTGGTGGAAACCAGGCACAGCATAGGATGTGTTGCAAGGCCCTCATGAGCTTTCCTGCTTGCTTCCTCTTTCCTCCCTGTGCCATTGGGAATGGTCTCACTTCTCCTGGGAGGGTGAGGAGAGGAACAGGCCAGACTTGCAAGGGCTCAGATCAGCTTCAAGCCACCTCTTTTCTCTTCCTCTAGTATCTTGGCAGCCGGACATCAGAAAAAGTGAAGTCAAGGATCCTGGAGCTGATGTACAGCTGGACATTAGGGCTGCCTCACAAGGTGAAGATATCAGAAGCCTACCAAATGCTAAAGAAACAAGGTGAGAGGCAGTTGTCTGGAAGGGGAAGATGGACAGATGGTTTGCCCTCCCTCATTTTTTGTCTGGGCAGAATCTGAAAGAAGCTCTCCCTTCCCTCTGCCCACACCCAGGGCATCCATCAGTCTGACTCAGCACCAGGGTCAGGAGAAGGAGCAGAAGGTGCCTTGGGGCTCCTGGCTGAGCAGAGGGAGTTGCTGGTAATGTGTTGCTGGGTTGGAGGGCACATCTGCTTGCTCACATGGGGCACTGGAAAGGTCTGGGGCTGAAGGGCTGTGAGTGCTCTGGCAGTAGATGCTGGAATTTTCTTAGGGAGGATATTTATGGAGAATGGAAACACAATCCAGGATAACCCACACACCCTCAGTCCCAGCTGGATTTGGTGGGCCATTAGGGAAAGAAGACCTGGGTGGCAGTGCCATCCCTGAGTGGGTGAATCCTCCTGATCTCTCCTTTGGTTTCTACTGCAGGGATTGTGAAGTGTGACCCAAAACTTCCCAATGACGCTCCTTTTCCATCACCTTCTCGACCCAAGAACATCATCTTTGACGATGAAGAAAAATCCAAGGTAAGGGCTCTGTGCAAGGAGAGGGACAGTAGGCATCATGTTCCTGCTCCAGTATCTTATGTCCCCCTGATATGGGAGAGTCAACGTCCTTGCTCCACATGCTGTCCTTCAGAAAATGCATCACTGGAATGCTGAGGGTCTGTTCCAAAATCTTGATAAAGGAAACATCCAGAGGAGTGGGGCATGTGGGTCTGTTAGACCTTTGGAACACTTAGCTGCAGGATTGTGCAAATGGTGAGGTGCTGGCATTGGCCCAAGCAGGTTCTGGGAGGTTTGCTGCTGTGAGCTTTCTGGACTTCTGAGTTATCTGGCCATGAGGTTTAAATCCCAGCCCCAGATTCTGCTGCTATCTCTTCCCCACCCCCAGCACTGCAATCTGCTTATTGCCCAACTACTTATAGCCACCTTGACTCATCCTGTGTTGTCTTTCCATCAGAATTGTGTCACCACTCAGACAAACCTCTGCATTATCAGTGCTGATACATTTAAGCAATTACTGGGCTCTTCTGGCTCTAGTTCTGCAGCAGTAGGAATGTGATGCCAGTTTGCTGCAAGGGATATAGTTTGCCTCCATGGGTCAGAGTCTGCAAATGAGGATTTGTACGTGGGCAGTGGGACTGTTCACTGACTATGGAGAGGGAGAGAAAGTGGGAGCTCTCCCTCTTCACCAACAAAGAGGCATGTGAAGGTGTGCAAGTAGGAGCCCATTACAATGCCATGGCAATTCTTGCATAAACTAGGCTTTCTTCCTGTTTCAGTGTTGCTTCACTCCAGACTCTCCATGGTGGGTAATGGGCAGGCAGGAGCAGGTTTTGAATACAGGGGATCTTCAGGGAAAGACTTAGCTTGCATAACCAGAAGCACAACAGGAAAAATAAGGTCAGTTGTACTTCTCTCCCTGGTCTCTGATAGCCCACAAGTTCCTGTGGCTGGGCTTTCTAAACGCTTGGAATTGTCCAGTGCCTCTACCAGATACAGGTTTGGGATGGGGGGAACTGTTGGCTCTAGTGTTGCAAGAGTGACTCTGGCTGCCGTCCCTTTGCTTGGGCTCAGAAGTATCTTCTCTTTTGCAGACGCTGGCTCGCCTCCTGAAAAGTTCCCATCCTGAGGATCTCCGGGCTGCCAACAAGCTCATCAAGGAGATGGTTCAGGAGGTGTGGCTGGGGAAGAGGGGAGCTGGGGGGTCATGGTCTGGGTGGCTATGGTTGGCACCAAAGGAGGACTAGCTCTGTGACCTCATGCAGACATGGAGCTTCTGCCTAAAATTTGGCTGCAGCAGCTGTGAAAGAGTCCTTGTGTTGAGTTCTGCCATCCCCTGGCTACTTAGAGGAATGGCTCTGGGTATATTTTGTGGCCCAAGCCCTGCTGCAGCACTAGATCTACAGCAATTCCATCCCTGTCTGGCATCTTCCTGCCCAGAAATGACTTGGAGTTTTCTACTGGAGTGGGAACTGTTTTGAGGGTAGTGTTGCTGGGCTTTAGTTTCTCCACTCCAAGTCAGGACATCCTTCCCCATGTGCTTCCCCTCCAGGACCAGAAACACATGGAGAAGATCTCCAAGAGGGTGAATGCCATTGAGGAGGTGAACAACAACATGAAGCTGCTGACAGAGATGGTGACAAACTACAGCAAGGGGGAGACAACGGAAAGCAATGAGGACCTAATGAAGGTGAGGAAAGGTGATCCCAGAATCCTCCCTGGGCTTAGCAGAGATGGGTGACCCTTATCCCCTCATCCTCCTGCTTGTTTTGCACACCCAGCTGAGCATCCTGCTGCTCAGGATGCTCACCTCATCACTATTTCTCTGCTCCCCCAGGAGCTGTATCAGCGCTGTGAGTGCATGAGGCCCATGCTTTTCCAACTCACCAGTGACACAGAAGACAATGATGAAGCTCTAGGTAAACATATCTGGCCTTTCTCATTCCTGCTGAGACTGCCCTGGAGGTGTCAGTGCACCCTGGTGCAGCCTGCAGCAACAATGGTGAAAAGGCTCTCTGCAGCAGTTTTGTTTGCAGCAACTTGGGCCTTGCTTTGAAGAAATAGACTTGGGGTGTAAAAGTTACTCTCTTCACTATTTTCACGCTTGCTTTCAGCGGAGATTCTGCAAGCCAATGACAATCTGACCCAGGTGATTAATCTCTACAAGCAGCTGGTATGGGGAGAAGAGATCAATGAGGAGACAGTGGCCAGTCCCCTTCGAGGTGAGGAGACTTGAGGAATGGGGACAGGAAGGTCAAGCAGAGGGACCCTGTTGCTGGTTTCCTACAGTGTAAGAGAAGACTGAGAGAAGTGGAAAGAGGAAACCTGCAGGAGGTTAGAGTGGGGCTGGTGAGATGAGGAAATGGCTTGTGGATGTGACTGGTGCATGAAGAAGGGGAACTGGAAGGGAGAGCAGGGGGCTGTGAGGAAGGATGGGAACTAGCCTCAGCACACTGGATAAGGTTTCTGACTCTCAGCTTTTTTTTTTTTTTTTTTTGCAGGCAGCACCTCAGCGCTTCTAGATCTGTCTGGCCTGGAGCTTCCAGCAACATGCCCTTCTTACCCAGCCTTGCCCACCCTTTCAGGTGGCTCAGCAGTCCCCGTGCCTGACCAAGCTGGCTCTGTCTCCTTGCTGGATGATGAACTGATGTCTTTAGGTGAGAAATACAGAGCAAAAACTCTATTCTTTGATTCTGGATAGTCTGCATAGATGGTTCTTCTTTGGCAGGAACATGAATAAGAGAGAGCTTTCATAGAAGTGAATAATGAAAGACAAATACATGTCCTTCATTTACTGAGAGGGAGGGAAAGACCCTTCTGTGATTCTGAACTTCAGTCCCATGGTGTTTTCCTGGCTAGTCAGAGAGAGCCTGTTGGGATGTGCCCACTGATTTGCTCTGGGAAAACTGACCTGGCAGGTAAATCAAGAGTGATGCAATGGCCATCCCCAGATGGGATCACAAGGGTGGGTCACCCCCAGCTCCTCATGTTTTCTGCTTGCTGTTGAAGTCATGAGCTGACAACAGATGCATGGGACTTCCAGAACTGTTCGCATGAAATCATGTGAGGTGCCAGTCCTAGAAGGCTCTAGAGTCCTGCTTTGCACAACAAAGTGTCTGTTTCCTAAGACATGTGCTTTTGAGTACAACAGCATCAAGTAGACAACATGGTCAGTCAGATTGGTCAGCTCAGTAGTATTCATTTTTCTGCCAATTGATGTGAGAACTAAACTATAAATGAGGTTATCTGGACAGAAGAAAAACACTGTCACCCTCCTGGCTCTCCCCCATGCAAGGATGGGGGCCAGTGATGAAGACCACATTGGCAGTTCTGCCCTGCTGCTTGTGTCTTACTCAGGCCACATTTAATGCTCTTACTGATTTGGTAGGTAAGCTTCATGTTTGCTTTCACTCCTGGCAGGCCTGAATGACCCAGCACCACATCCTGTCCAGGCCGGTGACAGCAGTGGCTGGAATAGCTTCCAGGTAATGCACTGGGAGCTAGGGCAGAGGGTGGGGAGGGTGGTAAAAGCAACAGATGTAGGAAGGGAAACATGCCACATCTGATAGATGGTGCTGATAGGCAACCCTGCTTTGGGGCTCTCCTGTGCACTATTTCCACAGTCATCAGACAGCAATGAGCTCAGTATCACCCCTATCACAGCAACACCACCAGTCAAGGCAGATGCTGGTGCATCCTCCCCCAAACCATCTCCTAGCAGCAGTGGCCTGGATGACCTGGACCTGCTGGGCAAGACACTGCTGCAGCAGTCTTTGCCTCCAGAATCTCAACAAGTGCGATGGTAAGCACTTGGCAGTGCAGTCTCGCATCTCTCCCCATTGTTTCCATTTCTGGGGTGCTGGACAGCATTTCAGTGCCCTGTTCCACTCCTTGCTCTCTCTCTCCCCCTGCAGGGAGAAGCAGCAGCCACTCCCTCGGCTCACCCTGAGGGATCTGCAGAACAGGATCAGCTCTGGCACCACAGCCCACAATCCCAGTGCTCTGCCTGTGCTCCAGAGCGTTTCTGCTAACCCCATGCTGCCCCTGACCACAGAGCTGCCTGCCCCTGCTATACTTCCAAAAGCTGCCACCACAGCAGCAGGAAGTACTGCAGTCCCACCACGGCCTCCTGCCACTGCACTGCCCCAGGAGATCTCGCTGGCCAATATCACTGTGCCTCTGGAGTCAATCAAACCCAGTGAGCCGGGGGAAAAAGAGGGGGGCAGGTGTGGAGGGATTAAACCTTGCACACATGGAAGGGAAGAATGTGAAGAAACTTCTTGCTTGTTGGATTTTGTGGAGGCTGGAGAGGAATGGTGTCTCTGTCTCTTGTATGGAGTTAGGGTGATGGGGAAAGGTGCTGCCAGGCCAGTTCCCTCCTGGCTGACTGCTGCCTGTCCCTGCCTTTCCCACAGGCAGCATCCTCCCTGTGACAATGTATGATCAGCACGGCTTCCGTGTCCTCTTCCACTTTGCTAAGGATGCCCTGCCCGAGAGGCCTGATGTGCTTGTGGTGGTGATTTCTATGCTTAGCACGGCCCTGCAGCCCATCCACAATATCGTCTTTCAGTCTGCTGTCCCCAAGGTAAGACAGCTGCTGGGGCTGAGGTCCCCAGACTGGGCCAAAGCACGATTCTACTTCTGTGGGAAAGGCAGGGTGGGTGCAGAGAGCTCTGTGGGCATGGGAGCAAGTTCTGTTACCTTCACATTAGCACAATATTTTTCTCTTTGACTAGACAGCGGAAGCTTCCCAAGTACAGGAGCAGGGCTTCTGGCTGCCTAGTCACTCTCAGGAATGTGGTCACTCTCTTCTCTCTTCCCTCACTCTCTCCCTAGATAATGAAGGTGAAGCTACAGCCTCTCTCAGGCATGGAGCTGCCAGCATTCAATCCCATTGTCCACCCCAGTGCCATCACCCAAGTCCTGCTGCTTGCTAACCCACACAAGGTAACGGCATTGTCCCTGGGGCACGAACAGAGGCTGGTCTTGGTGCTTAGGAAAAGCCTCACTACCTTATCCCTGTTCCCTCTACTCAGCAGCATCTGAGATGTGAATGGTTTGTGCCTCATGCCTTTCGTCCCCTGCTTCTGACTGCTTATCCTTTTTCTCCCATCTCCAGGAGAAAGTGAGGCTACGGTACAAACTGACCTTCACCATGGGAGAGCAAACCTACAATGAAATTGGGGATGTGGACCAGTTTCCCCTACCAGAATCATGGGGAAACCTCTAGAGCCACATGTTGCAGGCACTACACTGCACATTCCTTAGGAAGCCAACCCTGTGGGGCTGGAGCAGCCAGAGGAAATGGGAGGGTGGGTGGGGGCTGGTGCTCATGCTCTATTCCCCAGATGGCCGGGCAAGGGCCAGAGGGCATGTGCCTCAAGGAGGAGAGCAGAGATGCCAGGAGATGTTCATCCCACAGGACTAGAAGTGGAGTGGAAAGCTTAATGTGTCTGAACAGTTGCCTTCCCTGCTCTTCTGAAGATGACACTCCCTCCCCAGTTTGTCCAGCTTTTCTTCTAACCCTGCTTTCCTGCTTTAGGTGCATAGGGGGAACAAGGATAGGGAGCTTTAACAACCTCAGCCTAGGGCAAGGCCTAGCAAAGGAAGATCCTTTTCCTTGTCTGCCCCCTCTGCACTTCTCAGCCCTTCAGCTACTTTGTGCTCTATGGTGCTCTCTCTTGTCCCCCTTGCCCCCTCCTTGGAGCTGGACCCCAGTGATTCCATCTGGTGGGATCACACGAGCTGATGTGGAACAAGGCTGGGCAGAGCCTCGGTATCTCTCCAGCACCAGAGAGCAGATAGCTGCCCTTGCTTTGGGGGAGGGTCAGGGGGAGTGATCATCACACATCTCTGTCCTAGCTGCTTACAGAGCTGTTGGTGGGAGGTGGGCCCCAGGGTGGGGCTCAGGGGCTGGGAAGGGCTTGCTCTGTGCCTTCTCAGCCCCTTCAGCTGGTGTTCTGACCCCCTGCAGCAGGGAAGCCTACACCATTCCCACAGGCTCGCTCTATCTATCTATCATAGCAAGCTTTGGGAATGGTGGCCAGAGAGGGGCATGCTGTGGGGTTTGAGTCTCCCTGCAGCCTCCTGCCAGATGGGGAGAGGAAGCAGCACCTGGACTTCCTTTCCCCATCTGGGCTGGAGAGCTTGGTGGGGCAGGCGGTTTTCTCGGCTCTTCAGTGTCCTCTCGCAGATGGGTGGGTGATGGGCTGGGAGTTGGGGGGAGACTGGAGTGCAGCCCATCACCACAAAGCTCTGCACTGGGGTGCAGGGGGGGTTCAGCTGTGCCTTGCACACCTTTGCTGCAGCTGAGGGCAGACCTGGCTCCCTGTGGCAGGTAGGGGGCTTGTCCCGGCCTCCTGATCGCTGTGACACAAGAGCTGGGATCTGCAGGCACAGAGAAGGTTGGGGGTAGCACATCCCAAGCAATCCCCAACCCCATGGGACTTAGGGCCATGGGAGCTGCTTCCCATCCCTAAGCTGGTTTGGAGAGGGCCTGATCATAAAAAGCAGAGGCAAGCTGTGCTCTTTATCAGCATGCCAGAGGTAGAAGGAAGCATGTGTGAAGCGGAGATGAGCAGGGTGCCTTGCACTCCTGGCTCGGGGCAACGAAGGTGGCATGTCAGAGCTGGGCACAGTGAGCAGTAAAGGAGAGGGGGAAGCAAGGTCTTTATGCTGGGATTCTGCTGTGTCTTACTTCCCTTTCTGGTCTCTTCAGGGTTTTGTATGGTTTTTTTCTTTGCAGATCTTGTTTGGTTCTTGAATAGACTTGTATATATTTTCAGTGCAAAATTCTGTAAATGGAAGAAAACAAACAAACATTTAAAATGAGACGCCCGGCGCGAAGAGTCTGCTGTATTTATGGGAAATAAAGAGTTCTTTCCTGATCCTGCTCCTCTGCCTCTTGACCCAAGGAATGCATTTTCCCCCTTACTTTCCTGGACCCCTGAGGAGCTTCTCTGCACCCTGCCCAGTCCTGTAGTTCATCCCTCAGTCACTCAGGCCCTTGCCACAGTGATTTCCCTGCTCCCATGAGCAAGGAGCAGGGATGATGGAATTCCCCCGGCAGTTCTCAATTCCTTTTTTGAGAGCAGTCACTTCCAGGCTGTGAACTGGGTGCTGCCCACTTCCCTCGTGCCCCATGGAGAGGCAGTGGGCAGGAATCTGTGCCTGACAGCCCACAGGAAGCAGGGCTTGAGCTTGCTCCCATGCCCCACATGACTGCAGCTTCACCACTGCTGGTGGCAGCACTTGGCAGCAGCTCCATGAGCCAGTTTTATTTCAGGGGTACAAAGGGGGATCTCCTCTGGCAAGCAGCAGCCCAAGGCTGGGAGCAGCTCTGATACTGCATATAAGGAATTGGCCTAGCCACCACTTGATGCAGCCAGTGAGGATCTGGGGGGGGGCTTTGCTGCATCTTTGCAACAGGTGCTTGAAACAACTGCCTGTTAGGAGCACCCCCAGGGCTCGATGGTGGGGGATCAGATGTGCTATGCCACAGGTTTAGAACAGCCTGGTGTTTTGGGCAGGGAGAGAGTGGTGCTCTGTCACCCCATAGCCACTTGCAAACAGCTGCCAGCACTGCTTTGCTATACAGTAACTGGAGACTTGACCCTTGCCAAGGGGCACAGCCTAGCAGCCCTCAAATTTTTGCTCCTCTGGCTTCGGGGCACAGATGGAGTGGCCCTTCCGCCTCATTTTCCTTTGCTGCTTGCCTCTTCTGCCCACGAGCTGACCGCTTCTCATTTGGGCTTGGTTTGCTGCTTCCTTTGCCAGCCATGTAACCCATCCAACAGCAACCTCTGCTCTCTCTTAGTGCAGGTGGAAAGTCCTAGCTGCAGGTAGCCAGAAATAAGGTGAGATTTATATCTCATGGTGGTGTGAGGTGGATGTTTTTCGACAAAAAGAGGGGAAAAAAAGAGATGAGCTCTGGTGCAGCTCCGCAGAGAGCAGTCAACAGCCGAACCTGAGAACCGGGAGTTTGCAGTCCCCGTGCAACTGCGGGTGCTGCTGCCCCTGCTCGGAGGAACTCTGCTGGCGAGGGGGGAGGGACCTCCCCAACGCACAAGGCAACAGCCGTTGGCCGCAGCTTTGCGGTGGTTCCGGGGAGCCTCAGCCGGCAGGGTGGGAAAGCAGGGTGAGGGGTGCAGGGGTGGCTTTGCTGCTCGTGCTTTGCTGCCTGTGTCACAACAAGGGGGTATGTCGCAAGGGAAGAGGGTGGAGCTGCACCCGTGAGCATGGAGAGGTGCCTGAGGAGTGCTGGCAGAGTTGGGTGACCAGGTAGGGCAGGGTGTACATCAGGCGCCCTGTATGAATTGCACAGCCAGCTGGCACCGGCACGGGCTGCCCCGCGGCACAGCTGTTGGTGGGCAAGGGAAGGAAGGGGAACCACCCCAGCTGAGACAGAGAGCAAGAAAGCGTGGGCCCTTCATTCGGGCTCGGCAGTGGCATGTGCTTGTCCTGCCTTGTTATGTGTATGCTGTAATAAAATTTCCCCTTTAAGGCTGGGCTGAAGTTATTTTTACTTGTGGGGTGGTGACAGGAACATAGAACAGAGCAGGAGCCCTGAACTGTTCTTACCTGATCTGCGGCAGAGGGGCGGACGGAGGAGGAAGGAAGCTCAGAAAAGGAGAGGGAGCGAGAGAAGAGAGTTCAAGGGAGGGGAAAAGAAAGCAGGCAGGGAATCTCCAGGGAGGGACTAGGGAGGGAACCAGCGGGGGAAACTGAAAAATAGGGAACAAGGGAAAGAGGAAGAGGAATAAGGAGGGAGAGGTCCTCCAGAAAAAGCAAAGTGGCTCTGGAGAGAAGAGAGGCTGCAGGCATCCAATGCCAAGCATTACCGAGGGGAGCTGAGCAGGTACAGCCAAGCAGAGCAGCTTTTGTGGTCTCTTGCTGACTCTCAAGATGATGAAAAGACAGTTTAATTGGATGCGCCAGCAGCTGTCCCATCCCAACATCACCAGTCGGTAAGGATTTCTCCACTACCTGTACCGGCGGGAGCAGGATGCGGGTCCTGGAGGGTTTGCACCAGGGCTGGACTGACCTCCCAGGGCTGGTGGCCTGGGGAAAGGGGGGATAAACTTTAGGGTTTAGAGCATCTTCAGCATAAGCTGAGGGGCTTTGGGAAGGCTGCATTGGTGCTGCTCAGCAGTAAATGATCCTCAAGCCCAGCTACCTCTCCCAGGGTCCATAGGTGCTGCATTCACATGGAAACAAGGCTTTCCTAAGCTTAGCCTCCCCAGGATGTGGGGCAGTGGGATAACAGGGAGGGACCTTCCAACCACATGCCCCTGGCTGTGCAATGACCAGGAGGGTGATTAGGCTGAGACCTGCCCTCCCTGCTGAGTTTGGTTCCTCCCTGAGGAACCAAATGCCCTGCATAGCTCTAGCCAGCCCAGCAGTATGAGCAGCCTGGAATGCCCTTTGAGGAGAGAACCAGGGGTCCTCAGATGGACCCATGGAGGACTTAGATCTTCACACAAAATCCTCTGTCCCTGTCCTACCTCTGCCATTTCCTTATTTTTCTCTTTGGCTTTCCAAAGATCTCCCCTTGCAAAACCCAGAACTGAAATTACAGGGCTGGGCCCTCCCTGCCCAGCCCCCTCACTCCCTTTCCTAGTGCCACCTCTGCAGGTTCCCAGCACTGGGTGGCTAAGTGGGACCAAGTGTGTCCCCTGAACTATCAAGGTCCTTCAGCCAGCTGTCGTGGGTTGACCCCGGCTAGGTGCCAGGTGCCCACTCAGTCACTCTATCACTCCCTCTCCCACTGGGAGAGGGGAGAGGATAATATTGAAAAAGACTATCAGGGTAAGAAAAGGCAGTTTTATTACAGCGGGGAGAAAAATAGAACAAGCAAGCTGAGAGTTGCGCACGCAAGAGCAGAGGGGAAAACAATCAATCTCTACTTCCCATCAGCAGCAATGTCCGGACACTTTCTGGGAAGCAGGGCTTCAGCACACGTGACGGTTGTTCAAGGAGGCAAACATGGGCCAGCCCTGAGTGCCTCCTCCTTCTCCTCTCTTCCTTCCCTTATATATCTGAGCTGATGTCATATGGTATGGAATATCCCTTTGGCTGACTGGAGTCAGCTGGCCTGCTGGTGTCCCCTCCCAGGATCTTGCCCACCCCCATCCCCTTCAGTGGGGGGAAGGAATGTCAGAGGGACAGCACTGCTTGGCAGTAGCCAAAACACTGCTCTGTTATCAACACCAGCTACCAAAGCAAAGTACAGCACTGTAAGGGCTGTGAGCTTTACCCCAGTCAGACCCAATACAATTTCCACCCCTTATTCCATACCATTTGCATCATGCTCAGAAGTCCTTTCCTACTCACACATGCAATTTAAGCTACATCCTTAGACCATCCCCATCACATTAACTACTATCTCCTGTCCTTTCACATCCTTCCACGTGGTCTCCATTTCCAGCAGAATGTTGGGTCAGGGCAGGAGGAATAGTAAACTTGATTGTCGAGGACTGGCACCATCCCTGTTCACTGTGGCCTTTTTCTTGCCCCTTGCTGAAGTTCGTTCTTCGTCAGCTCATGTCCCTTCTGCTACTTACATCCTGCAACATACAACTTCCAACATGCATTATTCTTACCCCAAGGTTAAATCACCTTGGGGCACACACTGGGTCTCCCCATCCTCCCGCATTACCCACCAAGTGCACCCAGGTCCTTGGGCAAAGACAATCCCACGAATGGGTTTGCCCTTCCCCATGGGGGATGCAACCCACACTGACTTCCCCAGCCACTTTCCTATGTGTAGTGCAGGAACCTTGTCTCCCTCCACAGTGTCTAAGGGTTTCGTTTGGGCGGGACCAGGGCGGTTAACAGATCCTCTAGTATTGACTAGCCAAGTGGCTTCTGCCAAGTTCACATCCCAATGCTTCCATGTCCCATTACCTAGTGCCTGTAGCATAGTTTTTAACAGTCCATTATATCTTTCAATCTTCCCAGAGGCCTGTGGGTGATAAGGAATATGATATATCCACTTAATGCCATGCCTCTTTGCCCAGGAGTTAATAAGATTATTTCGAAAATGAGTCCCATTGTCTGACTCAATTCTATCTGGGGTTCCATGTCGCCACAAAATGTGTCTTTCAAGACCTGAAATTGTGTTCCGAGCCGTGGCGTGGTTTACTGGGTACGTTTCCAGCCAGCCAGTTGTGGCCTCCACCATGGTGAGGATGTAACTCTTGCCTTGGCGTGTTCGTGGCAATGGCCCAATGTAATCAATTTGCCAGGCTTCACCATACTGGAACCCCAGCCACCGCCCTCCACTCCAAAGAGGCTTCACTCGTGTGGCTCGCTTGATGGCAGCGCATGTTTCACACTGATGAATAACCTGTGTGATGGCCTCCATGGTCAGATCCACCCCTCGATCACGAGCCCATCTGTATGTTGCATCCCTTCCAAGATGCCCTGATGTTTCGTGGGCCCATCGGGCTATAAATAGCTCACCCTTTCTCTCCCAATCTAGGTCCACCTGAGCTATTCCAATTTTGGTGGCCTTATCTACCCGTTCGTTGTTTTGATGCTCCTCAGTGGCACGACTTCTGGGCACATGGGCATCTACATGGCGTACTTTCACAGTCATGTTTTCTATCCGTGCAGCAATGTCTTGCCATAATGCAGCAGCCCAGATGGGTTTTCCCCTGCGCTGCCAGTTGGTTTTCTTCCACTGCTGCAGCCATCCCCATAGGGCATTAGCCACCATCCAGGAGTCAGTATAGAGATAGAGTATGGGCCACTTTTCTCTCTCAGCAATCTCTAGGGCTAGTTGGATGGCTTTCACCTCTGCAAACTGGCTTGATTCACCTTCCCCTTCAGCAGTCTTAATGACTTGTCATGTGGGATTCCACACAGCAGCTTTCCACCTCCGATGGTTTCCTGTCACTCGACAGGATCCATCAGTAAATAAAGCATATTTTCTTTCGTTTTCTGGTAACTCGTTATATGGTGGTGCTTCTTGGGCACGAGTCACCTTCTCAGACAGTGCTCCAAAATCTCTGGCTTCTGGCCAACTCAAAATCTCTTCTAGGATTCCTGGGAAGCTGGGTTTTCCCATTCGGGCTCGTTGTGTAATTAAGGCCACCCACTTACTCCATGTAGCACTGGTTGCATGATGCACGGAGGGAATGTTTCCTTTGAACATCCAGTGTAGGACAGGCAATCGTGGTGCCAAGAGGAGACATGCTTCTGTCCCAACAACTTCTGAGGCTGCTCGAACCCCCTCATAAGCCGCTAGTATTTCTTTTTCAGTTGGAGTATAGTGGGCTTCTGATCCTCGGTAACTCCTGCTCCAGAATCCTAATGGCCGACCTCGGGTTTCTCCTGCGGTCCTCTGCCAGAGGCTCCAGGTGAGGCCCTGCTCCCCAGCTGCAGTGTAGAGTATATTTTGCACATCTGGTCCTGTCCGAACAGGCCCAAGAGCCACCGCACGAGCTATTTCTTGTTTGATTTGCTCAAAGGCCTGTTTCTGCTCAGGGCCCCACTTGAAGTCATTCTTCTTCCGGGTCACTCGATAGAGGGGGCCCACAAGTTGACTATAGCCTGGAATGTGCATTCTCCAGAATCCTACAAGGCCCAAGAAAGCTTGTGTTTCTTTCTTAGTAACTGGTGGAGACATATTGGCAATTTTGTCAACCACCTCTGTAGGCACATGACGGCGCCCATCCTGCCATTTTATTCCTAGAAACTGGATTTCCTGTGCAGGTCCCTTCACCTTACTTTGTTTTATGGCAAGACCAGCTTTCAGAAGAATTTGGATTATTTTCTTCCCTTTTTCAAAAACTTCTCCTGCTGTATCACCCCACACAATGATATCATCAATATATTGCAGGTGTTCCGGAGCTCCACCCTGTTCCAGAGCAGCCTGGATCAGGCCATGGCAGATGGTGGGGCTGTGTCTCCACCCCTGGGGCAGTCGGTTCCAGGTGTACTGGACACCCCTCCAAGTGAAAGCAAATTGTGGCCTGCACTCTGCCGCCAGAGGGATTGAGAAAAATGCATTAGCTATGTCAATCGTTGCATACCATTTGGCTGCTTTTGACTCTAGCTCATATTGGAGGTCCAACATGTCTGGTACGGCAGCACTTAGAGGTGGTGTGACTTCATTCAGGCCCCGATAGTCCACTGTCAGCCGCCATTCCCCATTTGACTTCCGCACTGGCCATATGGGGCTGTTGAAGGGTGAGCGGGTCCTGCTGATAACTCCTTGGCTCTCCAGTCGACAAATTAGTTCATGGATAGGAGTCACGGAGTCCCGGTTGGTACGATACTGCCTCCGGTGCACTGTCCTGGTAGCAATCGGTACTTGTTGATCTTCCACCTGCAGCAATCCTACGATGAAGGGATCTTCTGAGAGGCCAGGCAGGGTGGATAACTGTTTGATCTTCTCTGTATTCACCGCAGCTATGCCAAAGGCCCATCGATATCCCTTTGGATCCTTAAAATACCCTCTCCTGAGGTAGTCGATGCCAAGGATACAAGGGGCCTCTGGGCCAGTCACGATGGGGTGCCTTTGCCATCTGTCCCCTGTTAAGCTCACCTCAGCTTTTACTACCGACAACTCTTGGCATCCCCCTGTCACTCCAGAGATCCAGATGGCTTCTGCACTCTTGTGCCTTGATGGCATCAGTGTACACTGTGCACCGGTGTCCACTAAAGCTTTGTACTTCTGTGGATCTGATGTGCCAGGCCATCGAATCCACACCGTCCAGTATACCCGGTCATCCCTTTCCTCCTCCTGGCCGGAGGCAGGGACCCTCTATTCCTGTTCCTGGTCAGAGTATTCACTGTCTGACCTTTGTGATGCCAAATCAGAAGTTCCCTCCTCAGGACTGTAGGAAACAGTTTTAGTTCTCTTATATCTGGGAAATCGCTGATTGACTTCTGGTCTCTCTGTGGTAACTACACTGACAGTCTTCTTGGGTGGCCCCTTCTTAACAGGTCTCTTCCCCCTCAGTTCTCGGACCCGGACGCTCAGCTTAGAGGTGGGTTCACCATCCCATTTCCTCATGTCCTCTCCATGCTCACGCAGAAAGTGTTGCCTTTTCCCCCAGCCTGGAAAAGAAACTCGAGATCATTTTAGCAAGGAGGTAATATAAAAGGGGATCTTTATTTTGAAGGTCTTCAGGAGCAGTTATGGAAAGGTGTCCATAAAAGCCCACCCCCTCCAAGGGTGAGTACATATTTATAGCTTTTAGGAAATTAGCATAATTGATTAAAAGCACCAATAAGGAGAACAAGTGGTGATTCAATTCCCCCCCAGGTCCAGCCCCTTCTCTGGAGCCCCCCTCTCAGCACCGGCTTTACTTTGTTTATGAACATGTACCTCAGAGTTGTTCTCAGCCTTGGTTCCCAGGAAGAACCGAGATAGGACAGGGCCTTGCACCCCCCTGGGGCTTGGAGCTCTGGAATTTGTTTTGTCTTTCTGCTTAGGGAAAGGCCATGGAAAAGTACTGGAAAAACTAGCTATTAATACAGTAGGCTACAGAGCTACAAATATATGTGCAAAGAGTACAGAGAACATAGAAAAGAAAAAAGGCAGAAACCAAACGGCATCAAAAGAACCAGAGCTCGTTAGGTGGCCTGTTCTTGGGGATTCCTTTCCCTCTGACTGGGGTTGGAGAGGAGCGATCTCTTGGGCTGCCTCTAAATTTGGGGTGCTGGCTCGCAGGGATGAGGGAGCACCCAGAGTTTCTTCTACATTTCAGAGCCAGGCGGACGCCAACTCTACAGTTGGCGTATTCATTTTTGGATAATAGAGTGCCACCAAGCTGCTGGAATATGATGCCGGGGCGCCTTGAACCACCTTCCTCCACATGGCAAGTGTACAAGGGATATCCTCTGGATCTATGGTGACGCTATCATCCTTTAGATCACTATAGACTGTTGGAGAATAACCATCTCAGGCTGCACAGACATAAAGTATAAGTGAGCAATCCAGGCCCCTTAGATGAGAGCTAGGCCTCTGCTCAAGGTTATTCTCATAAGACAGCTGTGGGAAAGAGAGACACGAAGGCCGAAAACAAGCTCCAGGTGTCTAAAGATTAACTTGGCAGAAGAAACTGTTATTGTAACCTTCTGATACTAACATAGTGCTCTAATTAGAGAAAAGTCCCGTGTGAATCTTCTGTATGAGAACAAACCCTGTGTGAAAACTTATCAGGTAGTTTTATTTTGGGCACGCGGAGAAGTATAAGTATGCTCACTGTCTGACAATAAACGAGCTTGATTTATCACTCACATTGAGTCAGCGTCTTGCTCCTCTCGCCCCCCGACAATAGACAATTTCCAGCACTGCTAATTCTCTCAAGTATTGGATAGCTTCATCCACATTGGTCCACTTCCCTGGGGACTTTACAAGATCTTGCTTAAAAGGATATCTTGCCCTCACACTTGAGGGAAGCCGTCTCCAGAGGCTACAAATTGCTCCTTCCTTTGCACGTCCTCTTTCAATTTCCCGATCCTTAGC
The DNA here is from genome assembly GCA_034509425.1 of Eopsaltria australis. Taxonomy (NCBI): domain Eukaryota; kingdom Metazoa; phylum Chordata; class Aves; order Passeriformes; family Petroicidae; genus Eopsaltria; species Eopsaltria australis. Next base: position 41,684 of record JAVTVJ010000821.1, read on the forward strand.
AAGGGATCCCAGCTGTTGGGCTTCATGACCTTCTAACTGCTGACTATCGGCCCCATTATCCCAGCATCGCAGCAGCCATGCAGGGATCCTCTCACCTGACTGGCGGCTGTAATCCTTTCGCAAGTCTCGAAGTTCGGATGGGGTCAGGGATCGAGTAATTTCGGTTTCCTGTTTAACCTGCCTCACTCCCTTCGATTCCTTTGCTGAGGGACCTGCCTCTTGATCTGGCCCCACCTCTTCTTCCTCTTCTTCCTCTTCTTCCTCTTCTTCCTCTTCTTCCTCTTCCCTTACTAATCAGCAGCTTGGGCCTGAAACTTGCCTTGTCCATTTTTTTTTTTCACTACTGGGGCAATTACTGTAGTTGTTGTGGTTTGGGTTCCTATCTCAGACATAGTTGTTATGGTTTGTATCCCTGCCTCAGCCACAGTTGTAGTTTGTGTCCCTGTCTCAGCTATAGTGTCCTCAGGCACAGTTTGACTTCCTGCCTCAACTACAGTCCTCTGAGAGTATTGAACAGAGGCCCAGTAGGCCCAGGCCAGTCTCCAGTGCAGGGCGAGAAGCTGCTCGCATTCCTGAGAGTAAACGAGGCACCCTTCTGTCAGCCGACGGGCCAGTTTGTTAGGGTTATTTACCTCTTCAGGAGTAAACTCCCAGGCAACGGGAGGTGATAACCGCCCTAGGAACCTGCCCAAATCCCTCCATATACCTTTCCACCCAGGAACTGGGTACCTCAGGGCAGATTTTAACAGCTCCTCACCCAAGGGTCGTTTCCTTCTGTACCAGGGAGATGACAATTTCCATGAATTCCATAAGGTAACAACAGTGTTGGCTAATATTATTAATAATATCAGGAAGCTTATGTAAGGGTTGGCAATAATCACAGGAGCCTGCAGTAAAAGATCATCCATACTCAAATTCACCCAGGGCAGAGAGAAGGAGTTATATTCATTCACAGTCATTGTTTGTTTCAATATATTCCCGAACTTAGCAAAACAAAGACGCAGTGTGGCAGCCGAAGGCCGTATGCCACGCAGGAGTTTACTACTTGAGAGCTTCTATTGATAATTACTAGAGCATGCAATATATATATACATATATAAAAACTGCCTTTATCTCGCCCCACGTTCAGGCGCCAAAAGAGAGTGTCGTGGGTTGACCCCAGCTAGATGCCAGGTGCCCACTCAGTCACTCTATCACTCCCTCTCCCACTGGGAGAGGGGAGAGGATAATATGGAAAAAAAACTACCAGGGTAAGAAAAGGCAGTTTTATTACAGCGGGGAGAAAAATAGAACAAGCAAGCTGAGAGTTGCGCGTGCAAGAGCAGAAGGGGAAAACAATCTCTACTTCCCATCAGTAGCGATGTCCAGACACTTTCTGGGAAGCAGGGCTTCAGCACGCGTGACGTTTGTTCAAGGAGGCAAACATGGATGATTCCTGAGTGCCTCCTCCTCCTCCTCTCTTCCTTCCCTTATATATCTGAGCTGATGTCATATGGTATGGAATATCCCTTTGGCTGACTGGGGTCAGCTGGCCTGCTGGTGTCCCCTCCCAGGATCTTGCCCACCCTCATCCCCTTCAGTGGGGGAAGGAATGTCAGAGGGACAGCACAGCTTGGCAGTAGCCAAAACACTGCTCTGTTATCAACGCCAGCTACCAAAGCAAAGCACAGCACTGTAAGGGCTGTGAGCTTTACCCCAGTCAGACCCAATACACCTGTCTCCATGTGGGTGCAATGTCCTGGGAATGGGCACCTCAAACTGAATGCTGTTTGCCTGTCCCCTATCTGGCAGCTATTGGAAATCCAAGCCCAGTACCACCGGCAGTCACTGGAATCTCTGAACTTAGCTCTGGCAGAGCTGAGGGAAAGCCAAAGACAGGTACCCTCTTGCTCTCCATGGAGCCTGTCAAGGGCTGCAGCTGAGTCCAGAGGATACAAGTGAGGCCAGCAAAGCTGGAAATGGCTCATTTTCCCTCCCTACACCTGCTGCTGCCTCCCATGTTGGGCTGGTGGGTTGGGGACCGCAGCTTGACATGGGCTGGGGATGCTGCCTGTCCTGCCTCTGCCTCTGCCTGTAGTCAGCCAAGTTCAGCTTGGAGCAGGATGTTGCCATGGCCAAATGCTGAATGGTCCAGTGTCCACCATCCCTCTTGACATTTTCCTTCCTCTCTCAGAGCCTTCCTTCATGAAGACACCCCGGTGGCAGGGTACTATGGTGTGTCCCTAGAGACACACCTCAAGAGCTTGGGCCAGGAGATTGCACTTCCCATCGAAGCCTGTGTGATGATGTTGTTGGCTTCTGGCATGAAGGAGGAGTGTCTTAGGTCACAATGGTATGTATTCTATCACCATCTTTGTGGGATGCTGAGGCCAGGCGGGGAAGTGTTCCTGATGGCCGCAGAACGAAGCCTGTGTGATGATGTTGTTGGCTTCTGGCATGAAGGAGGAGTGTCTTAGGTCACAATGGTATGTATTCTACCACCATCTTCGTGGGATGTTGAGGCAAGGCGGGGAAGTGTTCCTGATGGCCGCAGAACGGTTTGCTAATGATCCGGTCGTTGGGGCCGGATGGAGCACTTTACTCACCCCCAACATTACAGCTAGTGGCTCATCATCCCATTGTGAGATGCCCCGCCCAGGGGGAGGAACCAATGTATCCCGATCTGCATATAAACTGAGATTTGAAGCACCACAGGCAGCTTTTTTCCACGGGATTCCCAGAGGAAGACCAGATCCTTCTACACCACTGGACCTTCAGAGGAGAACTACACCTTTCACAGGATCACTGCTTCAGCAGAATCACATCTATCACTCCCAGAGGACTGCAACCACCTTCTAAGTGGACTACTACCAACACCCTGACCGACAGGGTGTCAGGTTGTATTCTGACTCTGTCAGTGGTATTTTTGTACTATTACATTTTTCCTATTAAATTGTAGTTCTGACTTTGAGCCTCTCACTGATTTGCTTTCAAACTACCACATTTTTTGGCACCCAAACATGGGGCCAGGCCCTGAGGAAAGTCAGAATTACAGTTTTGTGTTCTAGAAGCCACCTATTCACCATGATACTCAACATACTTACATGTGTCCTGTACCTTGCTCTATATATATTTCCGCAGACAGGGAATTACCTGCCCGTAGTAATGCTCCTGTGTAGGCCGGGGTATCGTATAAAAATTGCTTTACTAGTTTACTATGTCTATTGCATGATAACCTCCGAGGCAATGAACACCATTCGGAATATATACTCAATTTTGTTTACTTGTCCTGGTATGGGCTGTTACATCTGGGGCCTCCTCAACAATTGCACCCAGCCCCTAGGGGAAAGAGTAGAGAATGGTTTCTTTCAGCCTTTCAGACCTGACACAACACTTTTTGAAAATATTGAGTTCCCTTTGGATTTCAAAGATGGTATAATCTTGCTGTTAGTTCTGCTTTGTCTTCTTTGTACAGCCTGCACTGTGTACACCATGCTTAGAGTCAGAACAATGCTCGATGTGGCACAGTATCGTCAGGATGAGGACAAGAAAAGCAGCAGAACAACAGGCACCGTATCTAAACAAACTGTCATGAAGGAAAAAGAGACTGAAAGAAACGACAGAGTCTCCACACAAGCCATAACCAAGCCAGAACAGCCTAAGCCAGTAGCAGTTGCCCCCCTTCAGAAAAAGAAAACCAGGAGCAAATCATCCCGCACAGCGACCGATGAGGAGGAGGCTGGACCTTCGCACCAAGCAGAAGAGACAGAGCCAGAGATCATCACTCGCTCTTTATCCCTGGGTGAGCTGTGTGACCTACGGAGGGAGTTCACCCGCCAGACAAATGAATCCATCCTGACCTGGCTTCTTCGCATCTGGGACGCTGCAGCCAATGACACCATGCTAGATGGAAGTGAGGCCAGGCAACTTGGATCCCTGACCCAGGATGTGGTCATTGACCAGGGGATCGGGAAAACCCAAGAAACTCTCAGCCTCTGGTGGCGACTGCTGGCAAGCGTAAAAGACAGATACCTTTGTAAAGAAGACCTCCAGGTGCACCAAGGAAAATGGAGCACAATGGAACAAGGTATCCGATGCCTGAGAGAATTGGCCGTGCTGGAGATCATTTTCTCAGAAGATGAGAGATTCCCTAAGAACCCAGATGATGTCCAATGCACGTCACAGATGTGGTTGAGATTCGCACGGCTTGGACCAGAGATATACTCCCGTTACCTAGCAACACTGCAATGGAGGGAAGGAGCGGACAAGGTGGGAGTACTGGTCAACAAACTAAGAATTTATGAGGACGCTGTCACTGCCCCATTTCGCACTCATGTCTCATCTGTGTCATCTGTGGAAACAAAGCTGGCTGAGCACGTCAGGAGCTTGGAAGAGAAACTCAGAAAGGAGCTGAAGCAAGAAATTCACCACATCTCGCCATAACCAACAAGGGTCTCTGCTATTAGGAGCCAACATTCCCCAGCCAGAGAAAGAAGATACACTCCACGAGGTAACCTCTGGTTTTTCCTTCAGGAGCATGGAGAAGACATGAGAAAGTGGGACAGAAAACCCACCTCTTCCTTAGTAGCCCGAGTATGTGAACTGAAAAGAGGAACAGCTACCACAAGGAGCCCACCTAGAGTCAACGCTGCTCCGGTCTCTTGTGGACAGAACTCAGAACAGTATAGGAATGATGATATGACCGATCCTCTTGAAGGGACCTCAAGAACATATTTACAGGAAGAGAGCAACGTGTACCACGATCAGGAATAGAGGGGCCCTGCCTCTAGCCAGGTAGAGGAAAGGGACAACCGGATCTATTGGACTGTGTGGATCCGATGGCCTGGCACATCTGACCCACAAAGATACACGGCTTTGGTTGACACCGGCGCTCAATGTACCCTGATGCCATCAAGGTACGTGGGAACAGAATCTATTTCTATTTCTGGGGTGACAGGAGGATCCCAGCAGCTGACTGTATTGGAAGCTGAAGTGAGTTTAACTGGGAATGAGTGGCAGAAACACCCCATCGTGACCGGCCCAGAGGCCCCATGCATCCTGGGCATAGACTATCTTAGAAATGGGTATTTCAAAGACCCAAAAGGACATCGTTGGGCTTTCGGGATAGCCGCAGTAGAAACAGAAGACATCCAACAGCTAAATACCTTGCCTGGTCTCTCAGATGACCCCTCTGCTGTGGGACTGCTAGAAGTTGAAGAGCAGCAGGTACCAATCGCCACAGCGACAGTGCACCGACGACAGTACCGCACAGACAGAGACTCTATGGTTCCCATCCACGAGATGATTCGTAAACTGGAGAGCCAAGGGGTGGTCAGCAAAGCTCATTCACCCTTTAACAGCCCTATATGGCCAGTGCGTAAGTCCAGTGGAGAATGGAGACTGACAGTGGATTATCGTGGCCTGAATGAGGTCACACCACCACTGAGTGCTGCTGTGCCAGACATGTTGGAACTTCAGTATGAACTGGAATCCAAGGCAGCAAAGTGGTACGTGACCATCGATATTGCCAATGCCTTTTTCTCCATTCCTCTGGCAGCAGAGTGCAGGCCTCAGTTTGCTTTCACCTGGAGGGGAGTGCAATACACCTGGAACAGACTCCCCCAGGGGTGGAAGCACAGCCCCACCATCTGCCATGGCCTGATCCAGGCTGCACTGGAAAAGGGTGAGGCTCCAGAACATTTGCAGTACATCGACAACATTATCGTATGGGGGAACACAGCAGAGGAAGTCTTTGAGAAAGGAAAGAAGATCATCCAGATTCTCCTAAGAGCTGGTTTTGCCATCAAGCGAAGTAAGGTTAAGGGACCCGCTCAAGAAATCCAGTTCTTAGGAGTCAAGTGGCAAGATGGACGTCGCCAGATCCCGACAGAAGTAGTCAACAAGATCACTGCTATGTCCCCACCTACGAACAAGAAGGAAACCCAGGCTTTTCTAGGAGCTGTCGGGTTTTGGAGAATGCATATCCCGGAATACAGCACAATTGTAAGCCCTCTTTACCTCGTGACACGAAAAAGAAATGATTTCCAGTGGGGTCCTGAGCAACAACAAGCATTCGAACAAATTAAGCAGGAGATTGCCCATTTAAGCAGGAGATTGCCCACGCAGTAGCCCTTGGGCCAGTCAGAACAGGGCAGGATGTGAAAAATGTGCTCTACACTGCGGCTGGGGAGAATGGTCTATCCTGGAGCCTGTAGCAGAAGGGACCTGAAGAGGCTCGAGGACGACCACTTGGGTTCTGGAGTCGGGGATACAAAGGATCTGAGGCCAGCTATACCCCAACCGAGAAAGAGATTCTTGCGGCTTATGAAGGAGTTCGAGCTGCCTCGGAAGTAATTGGCACCGAAGCACAGCTGCTTCTGGCACCCCGACTACCAGTGCTGGGTTGGATGTTCAAAGGAAAGGTTCCTTCCACACACCATGCTACCGACGCCACGTGGAGCAAGTGGATTGCGCTGATCACACAGCGAGCCCGGATAGGAAACCCTAATCGCCCTGGGATTCTGGAAATTATAACAAACTGGCCTGAAGGTGAGACTTTTGGATTATCTTCTGAAGAAGAGGAGGGGCAAGTGACACGTGCTGAGGAAGCCCCACCATATAACCAGGTACCGGCGAATGAAAGACGATATGCCCTCTTCACTGATGGTTCCTGTCGAATTGTGGGTGCTAACCGGAAGTGGAAAGCTGCTGTATAGAGCCCCACACGACGAGTTGCACAAGCTACTGAGGGAGAAGGTGGATCGAGCCAGGTCGCAGAGCTTAAAGTCATCCAGCTGGCTTTGGATATTGTTGAGGGAGAGAAGTGGCCTCGGCTCTATCTCTACACTGACTCCTGGATGGTAGCTAATGCTTTGTGGGGATGGTTGAATCGCTGGAGAAAGGCCAACTGGCAGCGCAGAGGGAAACCCATCTGGGCCGCTGAGATTTGGCAGGACATCGCTACCCGTGTAGAGAGGCTGACTGTGAAGGTTCGACATGTGGATGCACATGTACCCAAGAGTCGGGCCAATGAAGAGCATCGTAACAACGAGCAGGTGGACTGAGCTGCCAAACTGAGAGTATCACAGGTGGATCTGGACTGGCAGCACAAGGGAGAATTATTTCTAGCTCGTTGGGCCCATGATGCCTCTGGTCATCAGGGACGAGATGCAATGTACCGATGGGCTCGTGACCGAGGGGTGGACTTGACCATGGACAGCATCTCACAGGTCATCCATGGCTGCGAGACCTGTGCTATGATCAAGCAGGCCAAGCGGGTGAAGCCTCTGTGGTACGGTGGACGATGGTCGAAGTATAGGTATGGGGAAGCCTGGCAAATTGACTACATCACCCTTCCCCAAACCCGCCAAGGCAAGCGCTACGTGCTGACCATGGTGGAAGCAACCACTGGATGGTTGGAGACTTATGCTGTGCCTCATGCTACCGCCCGAAACACCATCTTAGGCCTGGAAAAGCAAGTCTTGTGGAGACATGGCCCCCCTGAGAGAATTGAGTCGGACAAGGGGACCCATTTCAAGAATGGCCTTATAAACAGCTGGGCCAGAGAACATGGCATCGAGTGGATATATCATATCCCTTATCATGCACCAGCTGCCGGGAAAGTTGAACGGTGCAACGAACTACTTAAGACCACCCTGAAGGCACTTGGCAGGGGGACCTTCAAATATTGGGAAATGAACTTAGCAAAGGCCACCTGGATGGTCAACACACGAGGCTCCATCAATCGAGCTGGTCCTGCCCAGTCTGAACCCTTGCACACAGTGGACGGAGACAGAGTCCCTGTGGTACACATGAGAGGTATTTTAGGAAAGACTGTTTGGATTAGTCCCACCTCAGACAAAGGCAAACCTATCCGCGGGGTTGTTTTTGCTCAAGGACCTAGTTACACTTGGTGGGTAATGCAGAAAGATGGGGAAACCCATTGTGTACCACAAGGAAACTTAATTTTAAGTGAGAACTGTGTGTAAAGTTTCATTGTATATGTATATATATAGGGGGTATTGGTTTGGGTATCACATAGATGGTGATAGAATAAGGGGTGGATAATGTCTTAGGTTACAATGGTATGTATTCTATCACCATCTTCATGGGATGTTGGGGCCGGGTGGAGCAGTGTTCCTGATGGCCGCAGAACGGTTTGCTAATGATCCGGTCGTTGGGGCCGGATGGAGCACTTTACTCACCCCCAACATTACAGCTAGTGGCTCATCATCCCATTGTGAGATGCCCCGCCCAGGGGGAGGAACCAGTGTATCCCGATCTGCATATAAACTGAGATTTGAAGCACCACAGGCAGCTTTTTTCCACGGGATTCCCAGAGGAAGACCGGATCCTTCTACACCACTGGACCTTCAGAGGAGAACTACACCTTTCACAGGATCACTGCTTCAGCAGAATCACATCTATCACTCCCAGAGGACTGCAACTACCTTCTAAGTGGACTACTACCAACACCCTGACCGAGAGGGTGTCAGGTTGTATTCTGACTCTGTCAGTGGTATTTTTGTACTATTACATTTTTCCTATTAAATTGTAGTTCTGACTTTGAGCCTCTCACTGATTTGCTTTCAAACTACCACAAGGAGGTAGGGAGTGCTCCAGACCCCATCATCACCTCCCTCCCGCCTCCCAGATGTGCTCCTTTCAAGCTCAAAATCCCTTCCCTCTTTGTCCCATCCCCAGGGATGGTTCCGGCTGGCAGCAGGCACCTCAGTGCTGAGGAAGCTGAAGAGCAGCTTGGCCAGTGACTCCAATGCCCTGGAGGAGTTTTACTCAGACACCCATGGTGTGGCTGGTGAGTACCAGAAGACAGGGTGTGGGGACACGATTGGGCAGTCCCTGCCATCCCTCAGCTGCCATCAGCTCCACTGTTCCCCCTCTCCTCCCAGGTGCACTGAAATTCTACCTGCGGTAGCTGCCCCAGCCTTTGATGACCTTTGAACTCTATGACAAATGGGTCAAAGCAGCCAGGTGGGTCCAGGCACTCGGGTGGAAATCCCTGGCAGGTCTCAAAAAGTCCCCAGTCAACCTCCTCCATCCTTCCTGGCACTTGGAGCAGGGTGCTTTTTCTCATTTTGGGAGATACAAACACAGTGCCTCCATGGATGCCTGCCCACTAAAGCAGGACATCTCCATCTCCAGGGCTACAGCCTGCACAGGGCAGCCAACACTGGCCTTCCTCCTTGTCCCCTGTGTCCCTCTCTGCCACAGGGAACAGGCCGAGCTCTCTGCTCCTCCTTCTTTCTTACAGCTTAAAGGACATTGATAGCCGCGTACAGAGCCTGCGAGACACCTGCAGCTGCCTGCCCCAGGACAGTTACAACAATCTGAGGTGTTTTGTCGCAACAGGGCTTCTTCAGCCCCAAGCAATCACTAGGGGTAGCCATTCCCTCCTCAAATCCCTACCTACTAAACCCTTGCCCTCCTTTCACCCCACAGGTATCTGATCAAGTTTTTAGCCAAGCTGGCTGAACACCAGGAGGTGAATAAAATGACCCCCAGCAACATTGCCATTGTGCTGAGCCCAAACCTGCTGTGGTCACAGCAGAGCACAGGGTAAGGTCTGGTTTGAAGGGTGGGAAGCAGCTCCCTAGCCCCAGCTGGGGTGCCCTGAAGGCAAATGCCATGGCAAAGGCTGATGCAGCAGCCTTCAGGCTGGTCTAAAGCACCTACACCTCTTCCATCCTCAAGTCCTGTCCCTTGTCCCCATGCTCCCCAAGCTGCATGTCCCCTCTCCAAGCACATGTCCTCTTAGACACTCTGCAAAGTAGTAGAGGAGGGGGCTGAGACCCAAAGCACTTGTGAGGTGGGTGGCTTCCAACACCTCTGACCTCCAACACCAAGCCAGGGTTCCCAGGACAGGGAAAAAGGCCCATCACCCACCTGCCATGGCCCTTGGCTGGGCTGCCATCCCTTCAGACCCTGACCCCTGCGGAATGAACACAAAAACCCATTTGGGGTTAATGCCTGCAAACCCCTTTTCTGATGCCTCCCCCACCCTTGTCTCTCAGAGACCCCATGCAACTGGACATGGCCTCGGTCTCCTCCATCCAGGCTGTGGTGGAAGCCCTCATCCAGAACATGGACACTCTCTTCCCCGGAGGTAGGGCCAGGGCATCACTTGGTGGGCTGCGGCAGAGAGTGAAGGGGAGAGAAAGGAAAAGGAACATTTCTCCATCTCCAGGAGGAGAGAAGCGGGAGGCTGCTCTGGCTTCCTGCTGTGGGGTTATTGCTCTGGGTGGCAAGTGCTTCCTTACAGGATCTCCTCCTTTCTCTTCACCCAGAGGTAGATTTCAATGTCTTGGGCATGTTCATGCTGCCCACAAACAGTGGACTTTGCAAGGCTGCCCCAGCAGAAGAGCCGACCCCTCCGACCCCTCCAGCCAGCACCCTCACCCTTTTGGATGGAGAGGCGTAAGTCTGATGAGAGTTAGAGGCTCTGGCTGTCCCAGCTCTCCCTGTGGCCTCCCTCCATCCCACCCCACGCCAGGGCCATACCCTCACAGGTGGCTGCAAGGTGCCTCACAGCCAGGACCGCCATGCCCAACCAAAGCCTGACTTGCCCCATTCTCTGTGCAGCACCTCCAGGGACCCAGAGACCAGGTCCCAGCCGGCATCCCCAGCATTGCCCAGGCCATCTCCTGAAGCTGCGGGGCCACCAGCTCCAATGATGACTGACAACACCACCTGCAAAGGTTAGGGTGCCCCAGACACTTGGGAAATTACACCCCCGATGCCACCTCCTGTGGTTTAGCCATCATCCTGCCATTCCCAACACAAGTGGGCACTGGGGATGTCCTTGTCACCAAATGAGAGGAAAGGCCTCTGGCCAGGGCAGCATGGCCAGGATCCAGCCAAGATGGGACTGTGGGATGGATGCTGTATGTCCTCCAGTGTTGGATTGAACACTGCCGGTAAAGAGGTGTCAAAGCTCATAGCCTGTTGTGAAGGGAAATGGGAAAAGCTGCCAGAAAAGCTGGTGTGTGCTTGTGCCTTCAGGACAGGAGCTGGGCAAGGGGCAATTTGTCCCACCACCTGTCTGCAGCCCCCCACCATGGCTAGCACTGCAGCTTGCTCTGCCCTTTGGAGAGACCTTGGTGGAAAGGCCTCTGGCCAGGGCAGCATGGCCAGGATCCAGCCAAGATGGGACTGTGGGATGGATGCTGTATGTCCTCCAGTGTTGGATTGAACACTGCCGGTAAAGAGGTGTCAAAGCTCATAGCCTGTTGTGAAGGGAAATGGGAAAAGCTGCCAGAAAAGCTGGTGTGTGCTTGTGCCTTCAGGACAGGAGCTGGACAAGGGGCAATTTGTCCCACCACCTGTCTGCAGCCCCCCACCATGGCTAGCACTGCAGCTTGCTCTGCCCTTTGGAGAGACCTTGGTGGAAAGGCCTCTGGCCAGGGCAGCATGGCCAGGATCCAGCCAAGATGGGACTGTGGGATGGATGCTGTATGTCCTCCAGTGTTGGATTGAACACTGCCGGTAAAGAGGTGTCAAAGCTCATAGCCTGTTGTGAAGGGAAATGGGAAAAGCTGCCAGAAAAGCTGGTGTGTGCTTGTGCCTTCAGGACAGGAGCTGGTCAAGGGGCAATTTGTCCCACCACCTGTCTGCAGCCCCCCACCATGGCTAGCACTGCAGCTTGCTCTGCCCTTTGGAGAGACCTTGGTGGAGAGGACCCCAGACCACCTCACTTTCTTTTCAGGCAAACGCCTGGCTGTGGCCTGACCCGCAATGCCACCACCACCTGTGACACAGTCCTGGAGCATGGCTCCTGCCCAGGCAGCCAGCCCCAAAGCCCTGCCACACCGGATGGCACCCAGCCGAGCCCCCTCCATGCCACCACCTCTCCCTCTGCAGCCAGCACCCCACCACAGCCGAGATGCCCCACCATCCCCCAAGCCTTCCGCTGGTGAGGCTGACACAGCGGTTGCCATGGTCTCTGTGCCCGGAACCACAGAGGAGGGGCAGCCACTACCTGCAGGAGGAAGCCCTCTGGCCACATCAGCCCTGGAAGGACAGCTCACAGAGAACTGAACAGGGTGAGGGGCGTGAGGGAATCACAGGTCGGGGAGATGGAATCTGGCACCTCTCTGAGACCCAGCAGGTGCTGTGGAAATGCCAGGGTGGCTTGAGGGACAGCATCTCTTGGTCCTCCTCCTTGTTCCCTTGGCTCACACCACCTGGCATGTTTTGCCTGCTTTCTCTCGCTCTCCTGTCTCCACCTCCCCACACCACCATGTCTGTGCAGGGCCCAGCCACCAGTGAGGGCCCAGATCCCTGCCCAGATCCCCCACTGCAGGCCCAGACACTGCCTGCAGCTCTTGGACCAGCATGGGCAGCTTGGCCCCGCACGGGCAGCTTGACCCCATGGGGTCATTTGCGGATGCTCAGCCATGATCCCAGCCCCATTTTGCCTTAAAACACGTTGCCCCAGGAACATACGGATATATATAAATATATATATCTATACATATATATAATGTGTGTATATATATATATATGTTTGGAGTGCATGTTCCCCTAGGAGTGGCTGAGGGAGCTGGGGTTGTTCGGCCTGTAGTGATGCCTATATAACATAGATTACAGTTACAAGGTGTTTATTTAGCTTGAGTTATAAGATAACTATGTAACCTAATATCAATATAACCTAAATCATGACTTCTTATCAATATAACCTGAAGCATATCTTTTTATACTTATATAGCCAGAATTATAGTTTTTACTTATTGTAAGAGACGGTACGAAAATCCCTCATCTGCCTCACAATCATCGACGAGGACGGAGACTGAAAACCCAAAAGACCCCAAAGGGGAAAGAGGACTCTTTGCACAAGGAGTCCGGGCCAGACTGAGGTGGGATGTCTTCCTAGCGCAGGAGTGGGTGAACTGGTACGCATTCCTGAGGAGTACAGGCCACGGTAGACTGTGTCATTCTTGCTGCCAAGGTGGGAAGGACAGCGCCAAATGAATTGTGCTGTACACCTGTTCAGTACCGTTACCCCAAAACAATGAGCCTTATTCCCCCACCTCTTGGCCAGCTGCCCCCCGCTTTCAAAAAGACTATAAAGGGACTTTCTGAAAAGACCCCTACGAGATCTCCCCTCAGAAAGAAGATGGATCTATTGGCACCAGACCACGAGGTCTTCGTCTCGCCATTGGTAGCTATTACCCCCCCCCCCCCCCTTTCTCTCTCTATACTTTGTTTCTTTATATCTCTCTCTCCCCTCTATCGCATAATCATGTTGTTGGCACTCAATAAAAGTGCTTTTGGTTTTGATTGAAACTAAAATCCCCGTTTGTGTTTCTTTTGCACTCTGAGATTCAGTTAACGAACCATCATGACTCCCGCTTGTGTTAGCGGATTGTGACACTTATGTAGCCTGAATCGTAACTTTTATATCTATATAACCTGATACGTATATAACCTGAATCATAACTTTTATACATATATAGCCTTATATACACATATGTAACCTGATATGAATAACTTTTTTATACAATGTAATGGCCAGTATATAGTTAACTAGTTGTTTAAATGCTGAATAGACAAAAGGAGAAAAAAACTCACCAGGTGTATAGTTTCAGAGATAGATAAGTGTAGTATTAATGAGAAATTGGCAAGAACAAGCCAATTATCCACAAAAAAAAGAATTTAGACCGGTTAAGACCAGATGGACCAAGGAACACCATAACTAAGCATGCGTCGAAGACAAAGTTGAAAAGTTCAAGTGCGAAGAAGACTTTAGAAGCCTTCATCAAAGACCCCTGAAGACCCCCAAATTGGGGAAGCGCAAGCGCAGTACAAAAAGTTATCTAATAACCAATGAGATCATCCTATGTAGATTATTTCCGGCGTGTATGCAGTGATGCTGTAATGACATATGCAACATTAAGCATAATTTACTGTATAAATGTATCACAACACTTGACAAAGGTGGGTGAGTTAGGAGGAGCAATCCCCCTCACCACCAGCGCTGCAATAAACAAATACCTGCTCTATAGACATCGGTCTATGGGGATTGATTTCCGGCCTTTCGGGCATCAGTAGAAAAGGAGGCTCAGGGGTGACTTGATCACTCCCTACAACTTCCTGAAAGAGGCTGTAGCCAGGTGGGGATCGAGCACCTCAGGCAACAAGAGGACACAATCACAAGCCGCACCAGGGGAGGTTTAGGTTGGCCAGTAGGAGGAATTTTTTCACAGAAAGTGATTAAACATTGGAATGGGCTGCCCAGGGAGGTGGTGGAGTCACCGTCTCTGGAGGTGTTTAAGGAAAACACTGGATGTGGCACTCAGTTACATGGTCTAGTTAACAAGGTGGTGTTCGGTCTTAGGCTGGACTCGATGATGTTAGAAGGTTTTTCCAGCCTAATTGGCTCTGTGATATTTTGCCACTATTTGAGAAGTCGCAGGCCGGTGTGAGCAAGGCACGCTGGGCAGTGTGAGGTGCTGGAGGGTGCAGCCCGGGTGGCCGCAGCGGGGACGAAAGGAATGGCGCCCGCGCTGCCGCAGCCCCGCCGGCCGGCAGGGGGCGCTCCGTGGCTGCGCGGACACGGCGGGAGGCGCTGGACGGGCACGGCGGTTCCAGCCAATGGCAGCGCGCCCGGGCCTGTCCCCGCCCCCGCCCAGCCGCCGTCGCTGCCCCTAGGGTGCCCCTGGGCTTCCCATTGGCGGCGGCGGGGGGGCGGGGGGCGGTGATTGGCGGCACGGCGGGGCGGGGCGGAGCGGGGGGCGGTGATTGGCTGCGCGGCGGGGCGGGGCGACCGGCGGGCTGCGGCGGCGGTATGGCGAGCTGCCGGCGACTGAGCGGCGCGGGGCTGCGAGAGGTGCTGGGCCCGGCGCAGGGGCTGCTCTTCGACTGCGACGGCGTCCTGTGGGCGGGCGAGCGCGCCGTGCCCGGCGCCCCCGAGCTGCTGGAGCGGCTGCGGCGCAGCGGCAAGGCCTCCCTTTTCGTCAGCAATAACAGCCGCCGCTCGGTGGCCGAGCTGGAGCGGCGCTTCAGCCTCCTCGGCTTCCGCGGCGTGCGCGCCGAGCACGTCTTCAGCTCCGCGCTCTGCTCCGCGCTCTTCCTTCGCCAGCGCCTCCTCGGCGGCGGCGGGAACGGGAGCGGAGCCGGCCGCGTCTTCGTGCTGGGCGGCGAGGGGTTGCGCGGCGAGGTGCGCGACGCCGGGCTGCGCCTGGAGGGCGAGGGCGAGCCGGCTCCCGGCGAGCCAGTGCGCGCCGTCCTGGTGGGCTACGACGACCAGTTCACCTTCGCCAAGCTGGCGCAGGCCTGCGGCTACCTGCGCGACCCACAGTGCCTGCTGGTGGCCACCGACCCCGATCCCTGGCACCCGCTCAGCGACGGCCAGCGCACCCCCGGTGAGCCCGCGCCCCGTCCCGCGCCGCTCCGGGGGGAAGGGGCTGCTGGCGGGGCTGGCCTCGGGTGGGATTCGCTGTACCAGGTGCGGGCGAGGCGGTTCCTTGAGCGGCAGGACGAGCGGGGATGCCCTGACACGTCCCTGCCAGCTCCCGGAGCAGTGCTGCCAGCGTCCCGCTTGCCTGTCCCGTGGCAGGACCTGAGGTGCTGAGCTGCCCGCGGCTACTTCTGTTCCTCCTTCCCTCCCTGCAGGGACTGGCAGCCTCACAGCCGCAGTGGAAACGGCTTCGGGCCGCAAGGCGCTGGTGGTGGGGAAGCCCAACACGTACATGTTTGATTGCATCGTGGAGCGTTTCGGTGTCGACCCGTCCCGCACGCTCATGGTGGGAGACCGTCTGGAGACAGACATCCTCTTCGGCAAGAACTGCGGCCTTGCCACCATTCTCACCCTGACAGGCGTTTCCCGCCTGGAAGAGGTGCAGGCCTACATGGCCAGCGACAGCGCCGCTGCCAAGAATCTGGTGCCCAATTACTATGTGGACAGTATTGCAGACTTGATACCAGGCCTGGATGAGTAACAGTTTGTACATGTGAGGGCAGAGGGGTCAGGTTCCCCGTTCCAGATCTCCATCTGTTCCCATTTCTCTCTCACTTCCCTATTCCCTCAATTCCTGGTTTCTTCACATTCCAATGTCCTTCTTCAGGGGGCAAAATGGGAAGGGGATTGGCAGGAGGGGGCAGGTTTCAAGTTGTCTCCTTTCTGCTGAGAGCTGTCCATGATGGACAGAGTCCTTCTCTCCCTCATTGCCAGCTGCCAGCATCTTTGGGAGAGGGCTGGAGGCCTTGAGGCTGCTGGGCGGGGGGGGTGGGGGGTCAAATCAGTGTCTGTGGCCTCTCCCCTTGCAGGGGTTCGGGGCTGGTGGTTTTAGTATTATTTTTCCCTCGGATAACCAGTGGCAGCCTTTTACTGCTGTCCTTTGACTTGTAACTCTTGACTTCTGAGCTGCATCCCTGCAGTCCTTGTGGTAGCCCCCTCCTTGCCAGGGGACTGGCTGGCATTGTCACCCACCTGGTGTCTATCAGTGCCAGGGCACGTGGAAGGAGCGTGCCAGAGCTCTGGAATCATGAATGAGAGCATCTCTGCCTCCCACAAGTGAAAGAGCATTGCCTCATCTCTCCCCTATTCCTTAGAGATGTTTCCCCCACTACCCCTCTGCCCCGATCCAGTTAATAACTGTGCCAGTGTCCATCTGAAGGACAGAAGAGACTGGTTTGAGGGTTTTTTTTCCCTGTGCCAAACAGACAAGCTGTGACTGCGCACAGTGGGTCTGCAGTTGTACCTTGTTATCAAGCGCCCTTTCTGGAGGGACTTGTGAAAGACAGAGGGCTCCTAGACCATGACAACACAGCACTAGTGAACTGTATGACTCTCCCTGGTTCCCCCTTCTCAGTTGTATTTTGTCATAGTACAGTGAGAGAAAAGTGCTGATGGGGGTCTGTGCTCCAGCTGCTGGTGTGCAGGTGAGATGGTAATGGTGTTGTCACTGCTTGAATGTGTCACAGTCCTCAGAATCATTCCTTGCTGCTTTGTCTTTCTAAGTTTTTTTAAATTTCTTGATCTAATTTATAAAACTTATTTATTCTTCAAATATTGTATTATTTGTATAAATTATGCTGACTGGTTGCACCAAGAGGACAGAAGGCAGTGCCTTTGGGCATCCCTTACTGTCCATGTCCCATGTTGATGTTCTTACACTCACTGTGTCTCTGTATATAATAAAGTGTGAGCATAGGCTGGAAATGAACAACTCTTTTTCACTCATGGTCCCATCAAGATTAAACTGCCCTAGGTATATTTGAGTCCTCACAGGTGAGGAGGACATGGCAGGACCTTTCCTCACTCAAAGGGGTGCTGCTGGGTAGACAAGACAGGTGGATAGTCTGGTGGATTGTGTCTTTGAGCTGCTGTTTGCTGCTGTATCACTGGTGCCTCAGAACCAGGGTGGAGGGTGGAAGTGGTCAGCGTGGGGTCCAGCCAGGTCACTTGGAGCAGTGAGCGATGCAGACCTTGCCAGCTGCCTTTGCACTTCACAGCATGGGGGATTCACTGCTGGGGAATGGTGACCTCTTGTGCTGCACCCGAAGGCTGCCCTCTGCTAGCCAGGTGGACCCCAACGATCTGTATGGCCCTGCTGAGATAGGGGTGAGGTGTTGCGTTCCCTGCTTCAGTCCCACCCTGGTACCGGCAGCGGAGTCCTAGCCCTATCCTAGGATGCCGTTCGCTCTCGGGAAGGCACCCTCGGAGTGCTGACTATGAGCACAGCTGGCCCGCGTTCGGTCCGGGGAGATGTTGCCCCCGGAGCGTGGTGAAACAGCAAAGAACTACCAGAGAAGGAGGTCTCTTGGTATGTGATTTCGGTAGGTTTATTGCCTCCAAAGGGAGCACATGGACCAAGAGCCAAGAGCAGCTTATTACATCGGTATTTAAGGGAGGAACAACACCCAATAGGATGAGGGCAGGGGGACAATACAGGGGAGGGGCTGGGGTACATGATCAAATGGGGTTTAGGGAGGGGAGGGGAACAGAGAGAACAACGAATGAACTATGGAGTGACAGGGAATTTCCCAGAGCGGGAATACATAACAGACAAGTCCAGTAACCAATAGCAGGAGCTTGGGTCCGTGGATTGGTGGTCCAACTGCTGCCCCTGGGAGCTCCGGGGGGAAACCCTCTGTCCGTGGAACCTGTCCGGAAGTCCTCTGGTTCCGAACCACCGCAACATCTCCCCCTGTCTTTTTACTTAAAGAAAGTGATTTGTTAGTACAATGAAGATAATAACTAAAATCCAAAGCAAAGTCTTGAAAATCTGCAGATAAACAAACAAACATTGTTAAATCATTGTCTCTCTACAGGACTGGGAATGATTGGGGTATGGGAGGTACATGGGGTAGGTTTAGGGAGAGTCTAAGGGGAAGATATCAAGAAGGGTCTCAGTGATTTTTCTTGATGACTGTCGAAGTTTGGAGTTTTCTTTTTCCTTCTCTTCCACGCTGATCTCTGTGGAGCAGCGTCTGTTGGTGGATGCGACTGGATCTGCTCTGGTGGATGTGTTGGGTGGAGAGTTGTGATGCCTACTAACTTCAGCCATCGTGGTTCAAGTGACTGGTCATCTGGGATCACCTCTGATGGGGTCTCCAGTGGCATGGGTGGTGATGGAGAGCAGGACACAGTGGATTCAGCTTTTAATTTCTTTGAGGAGCACGGTGCCGATCCGTTTCCCGAATGGGATGGAGCATGTGGTGTCCAGGAGCCTGTGGAAGACTTAGGTGGAGGGTGATTAGAACTGTTCAGCAGGCTTTGAAGCTGCTGCTTCCATATCTTTTCCCACACCCGATATTGAACCTTAACTAAAATGCCTGTCAGGATTGTTTTTATGTCAGATGGGACCAGCACACCTTTAAAGTGAGGAGAATTTCTCCCAAGCTCTCTCTCTACCTTGCTAGGCTCTCGCAAGGCTGCAGGTGACTGTGATTCCCATCGTGGGTTGTTACCCTGAGGGCTGTGCACACCTGATGCCACTGCAGGGTCTGGCTGACCGGCTGTATCGCAGGCTTCAGCCTCTCCACTTTTCGGCCCCCAATCCCGGGGTGTGAACGAGGGAGCGTGGGGATCTGGAAGTGGGCGGTGGTCAGGGGTGGGACTGCAGTTGATATGAGCAGTCCAGGCGCGGGGTGGGGCGGGGATCTCCCTCGGGCTGGGGCAGGGACCTCCGGCGCGGGGGGAGGGACCCGACGCGAAGACATCATCGGCCGCGGGGGGGGAACCCGACGCGAAGACATCATCGGCCGCGGGGGGGGAGCCCGACGTGGGGCTAATCAACGCGAAGGGGAAGGAACCGTGGGAGGGGTTGGGAGGATTCGCGGGCTTTCGGCGTGAGGCTGCGCAGTGGGCGCAGGGGTGTAGGCACGGCGCCACGAGGCCGCCGCCATCTTTAAACTCGGAACAATGGGGGAGCGCAGCCGGCGCGAGTTTGGCTGTGGGCTCGGAGAAAGGGTTTGGGGTGAAGCTCGCTATGAGGGGATCAGTCTCATAGCGGGGAGAACTGAGGGGCGCGCTTTCCTGCAGCGGGGAAGAGGGATTGGGAAAAGGGAAATTAGGAACGTGGGGTGGGTGAGTCGGGGATTTCGAACTTTCAGGACAATTACGCAAAGTATAACAAATTACAATCAACAACGGGAAAAATTTTCGGACAGAAACATCACCCCCTCTCTCCACTGCCTCTAAACGTTTTTCTACTAACTCCCAAAAACTCAGAGTTTTAACAGAAGAAGCAGAAGCAAGAGGGACATAGGCAAAGATCCATTTAACAAAACGTTTCCAAGCCTTCTTATTAGCATTCCCGTTTTTTAACTTTAGGGTCTCTTTAACTTGGACATAAAACTCCTGCTCTATTCGGGACAGCTTAATACCCATTGTCTCCGAATAAAAGCCTCCTTGCTCTTTTTATACGGTACAAAACTCTCCCTCGAGCCTGATTCCCGCTGCCTATCGCGGATTAGACCTCACCGTCTGCGCTCGGTTCTCGGTGGCTTTCCCGCCGCTATCACGGGCACCGAGCTTCGCCGCCGCGCGCGGATCCTGGTCCTTTCCCACCGCGTTCCGCAGCCGCCAAACCTCACCGCTCCGTGCGGGTCTTGGTTCCTCGATCCCGGCTTCAGTTGCCGTCACCGGCTCCGGAGGGAGAAACATCCAAAAGAGCAAGGGTCTCTGGTCTCGTGAGTCTGTTCAGCTAACGTACACACTTCAGACGCTCCAGAACGGTTGCTGACGGCCCCTGCAAGTCCACCACTAGAACGTGGAGGTTCTTGCTAGGGGAGCGACGTCCCGAAGGCGCTATCCGAACCGCTGCTGCGTATCCAGGTCGCTCGCAGGGAACCCCGAGAGGTCGGAGTCTCTGTTCGGGCGCCACTTTGTTGCGTTGCCTTGCTTCGGTCCCACCCTGGTACCGGCAGCAGAGTCCTAGCGCTACCCTAGGAAGTTGTTCGCGATCGGGAAGACTTCCTCGGAGTGCCGACAACGGGCACAGCTGGTCCGCGTTCGGTCCGGGGAGATGTTGCCCCCGGAGCGTGGTGAAACAGCAAAGAACTACCAGAGAAGGAGGTCTCTTGGTATGTGATTTCGGTAGGTTTATTGCCTCCAAAGGGAGCACATGGTCCAAGAGCCAAGAGCAGCTTATTACATCGGTATTTAAGGGAGGAACAACACCCAATAAGGATGAGGGCAGGGGACAATACAGGGGAGGGGCTGGGGTGCATGATCAAATGGGGTTTAGGGAGGGGAGGGGAACAGAGAGAACAACGAATGAACTATGGAGTGACAGGGAATTTCCCAGAGCGGGGAAACATAACAGACAAGTCCAGTAACCAATAGCAGGAGCTTGGGTCCGTGGATTGGTGGTCCAACTGCTGCCCCTGGGAGCTCCGGGGGGAAACCCTCTGTCCGTGGAACCTGTCCGGAAGTCCTCTGGTTCCGAACCACCGCAACAGTGAGGTGCCATCTCTGTCATGTGCATAGAGCTTGCAGGGGGCTGAGACCTGCCCAGGCAAGGCTTTGCTGTGACCCTTCTTGACTACACCAAGCTTTAAGTGACAGGGAGATGGCTGTCGCTGTACCTCTGGGGTGACCTTCACCAGACTATTGCTTGCCATGTCCTTGGTTTGTCTGTAGTCCCAGCCTGGAGGGAGAAAACTGATTAGGTAAGAAAAGTTGGAAATTACTCAAATGTACTTTGCCTCCATTCCTCATACAGGAGCCAATCCTCCCGTGTCTGTTAGACCCCTTTAACTGCTGTTGATGGCAACCAAGCATCACATCTCCCGCTTGAGAGATCAGCATTTAACGTTCAATAACTATGCTCTGTGTAAGGTAGTGCGGTGTCAGCTCATGTGGGAGAATTGGATGTGACTTATTGTCCCTAGGATAGTTCCAGGTGCTGAGTGCCTTTTCCTTCTTTGTTTTTTCTGTCCAAAATAACCTAGGAAACAGCCTTCCAAAATAAAAACATTCAAAGAGCTTTCTGAAGATTTCCTGTCATCTTAATCAGTCCCCTTTGTATATGCCTGTTTCTCTCTTTTGTCTGTCCCCTGTCCAATTAGGCTGCCAAAGGACTGGTAGTCACTTAATGAGCACTTGACCAACACTTGCATCATTAAGTAGAGCAAGACTGAGGCCTGATGTGTCTGCTAACTTGGCTTGCCAATCTAGAGATACCCAGACCCTGGTTTATTTTTCAGAGCTCTCAATTCTTGTATCAGGCTGAAATTTGAAGCACTGTTGTTGTGACTTTGGGGCCACAGCTGGGGATGCTCAGTACAGCTGCAAATTTTCCAGGCTGAGTTGGTTACATGTGGGTGTACAGAGGAGACTGTGCACAGTGAGAACATCCCCAGGACATGTCCCCTTTTTTCTAGGGTGCTGTGAGGGTGAATGCTTGTCTGCTCTGTTCTTGCCAGTTCTCCCAGACAGCAGATGAGATGCTGGAGGCTGTGGTCTCCCAGGCTGGCACACTGGAAACAGAGGAAATCCGGTAGCTGGTCAGAGTGTTCCAGCCTGTGTTTGGGCCCTCTCCAGAGATACTTTGGAGTTTGTCCTTTGGATTCCAAATGGTGAGCCTGCAGAGTAGTTTTTTTTCAATGTGACTGCTCCTGAAAACAGCTTAACAGAGGTGATGGCTGATCCCTATCTCTTGTGACCATGTCGTTTCTCTTCATCTGGTGCATCTTTCATGAGAGTTCTGGTATGGAGCAGAGGTGGACTTGGGGCAGAAGGGGAATAGGTTTACCTGTCCTTCCCTTGGTTCATCATGTAGGTGAAGACATCAGGCAGGGGTGACTTCCGTCCTGTAAATGTCAGTGCAGCTGCTCCTGCTTTGAACAGGGCACTGTAGGGGTCCATCAGGTCTGCCAGGCTTTGGTTTTGTGTGGCTTCCTCCTGCTACTATCACTCCAGAATGTAATGAATGTGCATGTGAGCAGATCTTGTTAGGAAACTAGACTGAGAGCACCCCTGGGGGTGATGAGTTCTCTATCCAAGCCTGTCAGACATCCATTCAGCTGCTGACAATAAAGGGTCTGTGATCCTCATGGGGTTCAGGCCTTGGTTCCCTCTGGGATAGATCTGGTTGGGCTACAGATAACATCTGCTGTTGAAACTGA
Organism: Eopsaltria australis; assembly: GCA_034509425.1. NCBI lineage: Eukaryota > Metazoa > Chordata > Aves > Passeriformes > Petroicidae > Eopsaltria > Eopsaltria australis. Next base: position 64,256 of record JAVTVJ010000821.1, read on the forward strand.
AAAAAGCAATGATTCTTGCCTAAGTCAGCTGATTTCTTCTTGTCTAATGCAGTTTTTCTTGGGTTGAGTGTTTAGGGAAGCAGTGCAGTTGCCAGGGAGGATAGGGCTGTGGCAGCACACAGGAGGGTGAAGCAGATGGGAAGCCCCACTCGGTGTAGTGTAGGAAAAGGTATTTATTTTCTCATCCTCAGAAAACTGTGTTGCCCTTTCCTGCCGTGCAACAGAGACAACACCCAGACAGGTGGCAGTTGTTCCATTACACCAGAAAACTCCAATCCTTCATCCCTAAGTGCAGTTACTGTGGCAACCGCTGGCTGGATGATGTCAGCTGCAACCTGCTGAGCATTGCCTGCTCTGGGCAAGGCTTCAGTCCCTTAGTCATCTTTGTGCCCCTTCCCTGGACTCTCTCCAGTATGTCTCTGACTCTCTTGTACTAGGGAGCCCAGAACTGGACCCAGCACCGGACCCCAGGTCCTTTTCTATTATGCTGCTTTCCAGCTGGGTGGTCCCCAATATTTTCTGGTCCCTGGGGTTATTATTTCCCAGGTGCAGGACTTTGCACTTCTCCTCATTGAACTTCTTGAGGTTCCTGCCAGCCCATTTCTCCAGCCTGTCAAGGTCCCTCTGGATGGGACCACAACCCTCTGGTGTATCAGCTGCTCCTCCCAGTTTTGTGTCACCAGTAAACTTGCTGAGGGTAAACTCTGCTTATCTTACACTTCATTAATGAGGATGCTAAAACAGAATCAGACCCAGTATGTCCCCCTGGGAGACATCCCTAATTAGTAGCCTCCAGCTAGACTTTATGCCACTGATCAGCATTCCTTGGGCCCAGCTGTTCACACAGTTTCTGGTCCACTTCACTGTTTCCTCAGCCAGCCCATACTTCCATTATCCTCTCTAGGGGAATTTTGTGGGAGGCAATGCCAAAGGCCTTACTGAAGTCAGGGTATATATCCACTGCTTTCCTCTCAACAACCAAGCCAGCCATTTCATCACGGAAGATTGTCAAGTTGGTCAAGTGACTGACACTTCAGGAAGACAACAAATGGGCCCAAAGATATTAATCGGTGAGTAGATGCCTTTAACATGAGGAACTAGGGATCACCCTGGCTGGGAAGTTGTTAATGTTCAGCCACATGACATGGTAATAGAACTGGGAGAATTTGGAAGGTGTTGAGACTGGCAGGACAGAGGAAGTTTATTTGCATGGGAAAGTGCCTCCAGAGCCAAGAAAGGATCATGATCCTAGAAACTCGCTTGATACTTGCCCAATCTGATGTGAGAGTCCACCTCTGACAAGGCAAGCAGCTCTGGCGCCACCCTGTCCGGCAGCAGCTACAGCAGGGAGGAGGAGGAGAAGGCGAGGAGCAGCAGCCTGTTACTGCCTGCCTTGGTGAACCAGCCAGCATTTACTCTTCCTCCAGCAGCAGTGTGGGTAGAAGTCCCTCCTCTGCAGCATAGCTTCCCTCTCCTCACTCTTTACTCAAAGCATAGTCCCCTCCCCACCATGACGTGGGTTTTCAGGTTCCCCTTTGCCATCCCTCTATCATTATCCATTCTTTTTCTTCCTTACTGCTGCCTCATTTGCTCTATGGACTTTGACCCCAGAAAACTCACCAGGCAGCCCAGGAGAATTACGTGGCTATGCACATCTAGGAACTGGTGCTGTTGTTGGACTCTGCCTGGGAATTGTGTGTGGATAATGTATTGGAAGTGCCCCTGGCAGACAAGCTGTTTTGATGTTCCTTATACTCCCTGGGAGACACTGAACAGCTGAACTTGCTGAGGGCAATTAAAAACCATTAAGGACTCCACCAGCTTTTAGAGTTATACTGGTCTTTGTAGCTTCACTACACCACTGCAGCAAAGCATTGTCAGCTCTGTAAGCCTTCAGCATGGAGTCAAGGGGGACATGATGCCAGAAACATTCCCAGATCACAGGGCAGCTGCCTGTGCCGATCCAGGTTGTTCTGCCCTGTGACTTAGCCTGCTGGATGTGCAGCTCCAGCAACTAGCATTTTCCAGTCTGTATAGGATATTGCTGAGCACTGAGATGCTCTCTTCACACGTTGGGGGTGAGAGAAACCTGTCCTTTAAATGGACACAATTGTCCATCAGGTCACTCAAAAGTCCTGTGCCAGCCTTTCTGCCCTTGCTGAACCTCTAGCCTGACTTTCTGCCTTTGCTGAACCTCTAGCCTGACTTCCACAGAAGCTGAACAGAAAGTGGCGGTACCTGGGTAAAATTTATGGCAGGAATTGCTTCCATATTTGACCTGTTTCAAGCAAGCTGAAACAACTCAGATCTATGTTTCTGTTTCCTCCAGGTGCACTCCACTGTCGTACTACAGCTACCTACGTGCAAGTTAGGTAGTTTATTCCTGCAGCATAGAAGCCAGAGGAAACTGAGTCTTTGTGGGCTCTAGGTTAGAGATTTCCCACCTGCTGGGACAACATGATTGTGGCCCTGGCAAGGTTCCCTTCAGGAAACAGAGATGTTCCTGACTTGGTGTCCTTCTCTGGCCTAGTGTTTGGAGGCTGTTGATTCTGTTGGGTTTGGGCAGAGCCTGACAGTGGCACAGAGCAGTGCCAGCCCCTATTTTTCACTTGCCAAGGTTGGGGGTAGACGTGTGAAGAATGGCAATATGCTGCTGTTCAGCACTCCAGTACAACTAGAGGACCATGTGCCTTCCACAGCCTTGGTTACCTGGAGACTGAGACAGCTCATGAGATAGGGTGGTCATACTCCTCCAGTGGAGAGTGCAGGCTGTGTTTAGGTTGTTTCATGATGTTCACTGCCTTGCAATTCATCACAGTCTCATTAGCTGCCTTCCCACAATTTCAGGGCTGAAAGGACCTATGTCATTGAGCAATCCCACACTGTGTTTGACTCATTTGGCCATAAGCAACTCTGAATGCCCTTGAGCCCATATTGCTGAAAATCTGCCTGTTGGTTCAGGTTTTTGAGCTGCTTTCTTGTCAGTTATATGTTGGGGCAGCCTGGTATTAAGGATTCTCAGAATTTCCTACAGAAGTAGCCTTGCTCTTGGTCACTTGTCACTTGCTGATGACCCAGCAGCAGCAGAACAGTCCTTCTAGAGGAGCATATCTGATCCTCAGATCAACCCAGGGGTTGAGGTGGCTGGTCATTGCAAGAAGCACATGGTCTTGGCTGGCACACCCTTTAAGTGGCAGGATCTGAGGCAGACCCCATAGTACTGCTTGCTGATGCAATTCAAATCTCTGTCATTACTCCTTTGGGTGTGTTGCAAGTTTTCCAGGACAGCATGTCCAGCAATGGGACACAAACAGCATCAGGAAAACCTGTCTGATTCCTGTAGTGACTTAGAAAGAGATACAACTACCTGGAAAAGAAGTATGTGAATTACCCTGGGACTTCTGGCAGCAAGCCTCCAAGCTCAGAACATGGAGGCATCCTGTCTAATACCCATAATTCCTCCTCTTTTCCTGGCAATGTTCTGCAATGCAGAAGAGTAAGACACCTGCAAAGGATCATCCTTATATGCTCCTTGTCTCTTGAATTTGGTTGCTATGTCAGGTGCAATAAGTAAATTAGACTACTCTGGTAAGGCATCAGTCTAGGGATCTCACCCTCCCATCCCCTGGACTGTTGTTCTTTAGGCTGAAAATAAATCTAGAAGTAGGAGTGTTATGATCTAATTATTAAGGTTCTTTGGAAATACCTCTGCCTGAATTAAGGTACAAACGAGACCATATGCCAATCAATAGTATGGGTTTTATTTGATAGTAAATATGAGAGAGAGAGAGAGAAGAAAAGAGAGAAAAGGGGGAGTAGGGAGAAAGATGGGGGGACAGAGAGGGACAGGGACAAAGAAGTATCACCACTCTGTGGGTTCCACTGGTGTCCTGATGTCCTCTTCAGCTGGTCTCGGTGGTGGAAATCTCCCGAAAGCACAGAATGCCATGGGTTAATATACACTCAGGCCAGGTGGAAATGTCCAGGCTTGTCCCCCCAGGGGAGGGGGGCAGCCTCTAGCAGCAGACTCTGCTTGCATCACGTGCACTCTTGTGGTGCAAGGTGTCTGGGGAGCACTTTGGGGGGTCTGTGATGGATTGTGACTCCCCTCAGCTGCCTCTCACGTGAGAGTCCCGTGGATGTGGCTTGTGGGGTTGGGGGTTCCACAGCTGGGCCAGTTTGTGTACTGGAGGATGAGTGTGTATTGCCTCTGACCAGAGGTTACGCCATCCTCCTCCCCCCTTCAGCTGGGCGATAAGACTGTGCAAACTTGGCTTCTGTGAGCTGTGCTCTGCCCCCACCCCAAACTCAGCCAGAAATGATTCTCAGTACAGCCGGTGACTTCAGCTTCTGTGGACACATTCCTTTCCCTCAGACTGAGATAACTGAACAATAGGCTTTTCCCTTTATCTAATCTCAGCAGTTTGACTCAGTTCAAGGTCCCAGTCCGGTATCTTCAGGGAGGCTTCTCTGATATATCAATGTTTGAGGCATGAACTATTTTCAGTCTCTGACAAGGAGGCTGCTGTACTGTGTTCCCATTATGCTGGCTGGAGTTAATTGACACAAGATTTTTCTTCCATTTCATAGTATTCACATGAAATGTTCTCTTTCCTTTTACCTTTCTGTTACAATTACGAGGAACTCCACTGCCTGACTGTTCCTTGTATAACAGGGTGTGAGTTGTGCTTCCCTGCCACCATCCAACCCACCAAGACCAGTTGTTACTCTGTCCTTTAGCACACAGCTGGGTGATACCTAGAGGCTTTGGTGCTGGGTGTGGTAAGAGACAAAAATGCAACTGATTAGAAAGAAGTGCAGCTGAAATTGCTTTCCAGCAAGACCTCACTTTTGCTGTTGCCTGAGCCTACTGTCTGTCGGTCTGTCTCAATAGGAGGAAAGGAGTGGGAGGTTCCACATCAGAGTTACTCCATAGATCTGTAAACCCAACACAAGCTGGTGCTGTGAAAACCGCAGTTATTTTCACATCAGTCTGATGCTCAGCAACAGGAATTCATGACTAGAAAGGAGGTTTGCCAGGCAGGAGTGAACAGCTAAAGTCTGGAGAGCACAATGGGATGATGTGGGGTGTCATCCTAGCCGATATGAGCAAGCTCACAGAAATATGGGTTGATAAATAGCAGCTGGTTGGGGAAAGAGTGTGAAATCCTGTCCCTTTGCACATTCAAATCTTGCATTCCTCTGAGTTGTTTAACAAGACCCCTTCCCAAGAGCTGAAAAGCTGGATTTATAACCACAGATGATTTTGGCTGTACTTTGGGTGTCAGCTTTTGCTAGACATTGTTGACACTGCAGAGCCCTAACTACCACTGGCTCCCTGGGTGCAGCCAGCCACCCTGCAGCTGCAGCTCCTTGCTCCAGAGCTGTTTCTCATCACAGCTCATTCTTACTTCAGCCCACAGCTCCAGTCGGCAGCGGCTTGGTCACACAAGCCTCTCTGCTCAGGAGAGCTTGGTTGCTGGCAAGCACAAGGCTATGTCCTGGAGAGTAAATGGCACACAATGTGGCCAACAGCCCTGCAGTCTGTATCCAAGTCACAGCTCTCTTTTGTGCATGCTTAATCAGCTCCTTCTGTGCTGGGCATTTTCTGTCTTGCTTCCAGGGGACCATGGCCTCCACCAGTGCTGTATAGTTTAATTGCTATAGATGTATGCTTTCCAGTTTGCACATTATCCTCCTTTCAAAAGCTGACTTATGTAGTATTCTTCATCCACTCCTGATGAACACCAGATACCCTGCTTGCTGCTTTACTTGTTGCTCTATCATCAGCATCACTACAAGAGTCTCATATTCTATTTTTCAGAACCTTAGCACATTGGTTTTGCCTTTCCAAGTCGAAGTGAAAAAGGATGTAATCTGTTCAGGCACTGCTGTAAACCCCTTAGCAGCAGTTTCAGATACTTAAATCTCTATGAATCAGACCTGAAGTTTGAAGAAGGATGGGAGAAACATCCACAGCCATCTGTAATCCCTTCTGAAGGGTACAGCAATCCCAAACTCATGTGCAGTGCCCATTTCCAGACTCACATGGAGGGCAGTTGTTGATCCAGGCTGGGTGAGCAGCCAGACTGCACAGAACAGTGCCCCTTTCTCCTCTGCAGCTACACAGGGCTGGCCAGGCAGGTGGAAGGAGAGCACCTGGCACTGTGCTTGCAGGATGCTGGGAAGCTGCACGAATGCAGACTTGATGATTTAATGGCAGCCTTCACCTTCATTCCAGCTCATTCACTGGTGCCCGGCAGGTTTGCCCTCGAGGGGTGATGTTTCAACAGGAGGAAGCCACAGACACTCAGCCAAAGCAGGGCAGCCGCCACACCACTGAGGTTGCTACCATGGCCTGCCCAGCCATCCCAGCCCTGGGAGAGCCAGGGCTGTGGTCAGAGTCCCACAGGCACAGCCAGCAGTGAAGCTGTGTCGGTGGCGAGAGGAGCAAGACGCCGACTCAATGTGAGTGATAAATCAAGCTCGTATATTGTCAGAAAGTCCACACTCTTTATAGTGCTGTCCGTGCTCAAAACATTATTCCCCACAGGAGCTTTCTCTATTCTAATTAAAACACCAAGATGATATCAGAAGGCAACAACAGTAACAGTTTCTTCTGCCAAGTTAATCTTTAGACACCTGCGGCTTGTTTTCAGCTTTCACGTCTCTCTTTCCCACAGCTGTCTTGAGAATAACCTTGAGCAGAGGCCTAGCTTTCGTCTAAGGGGCCTGGATTGCTCACCCACTTTATGTCTGTGCAGCTGGAGAAGGATATTCTCCAACATATCCCCCTACTTTTCTTTGAGCAATCCAGGCCTGGTTTACGCTTTTTTCTACTGTATTCATCAAACACTTAACTTCACATGGCAATAATACACTTATGATTATAATAATTACTAAAACTATCAATTTCATTTTTACAAATTTCACTAACCAGTCTTTAAAACTTAAGCTTGTTAACCAGTCTCTTAAAGGTGATTCTACTATCTGTATCTTTTTCATGTTTTAACACACATAGTGTAACCTTACAATTCCCCCTTTCTGTTTTAATCAGTATGAGTTTGTTTATGGCATTATCAGCCATTTGTCATAGGTAGCGCAGTAAGAAACACACATAACTAGACATAAGAATACTTCTAACACCTATGTGCTAAACATTCTAAAGTGATCTTGTGATTTTTCATTACCCAATAGTTCAGCAGATTAGTCTCAATTGCTTCGTCTCTGAAGGCTGTCAATCAGGGTAATACCTTACTGAATTCTGGAATACTATACTAACATCCAGGGTCTGCAACAGCTGCCTTGTTTCAGTGAAGACATGGAAAGCCCTTCCGGATAGGGTCTCCAAGTCTACCCCAAAAGGGATCCAGCTGATATAAATTCAAATTATTAAGTCAAACCCAACTTAAGTACGATTTGGATGCAGAAACACCTGGGTCTGTTGGTAGATGTCCAACCAGGGAGAGTCGAGGCTTGGCCAGAGAAGCGCACTGAGAAGCCGTCGGAGCCGAGGGCAGGAGCCGCTGCTGGTTGCAGTGGCCGTGGGGAGAAATCCGAAACCATTGCGGGGAGGGGTGGCCACCATTGGAGGCTCACGGGCTGGGCTCTCTAACCTTTTAAACATGTAGAAATTTTTCCAGTACATCACTTTTCTGTTTCTTCTTCCCTGACGGATTGTAGAAGCGAGTCCGATTGCAAAGCTGTTCTCGCTGACTCGGGTGTGGCTGTTCGGTTATTACTGATCGCGTCTCACAGTGCCTTCTTAATTGTCTCTCAGCCGGGTATTTGAAAGGCTGCTCTCGCTCTCAGAGTTAGCCTACAGTCTTAAGTCCATTTCAGGAGATTCCGAATAATGGAATTATCACAGTTCAATTCTCTCACAGAGATGATAAGTTGGAAGAGGTCCTGGACTGTCAGCTGTCCTTCATCTATCTCCATCCCTTCCGTCCTCTTCCCCATACCTGAAGCACCGGGGCTCTCTGCCTAGGCGCGGCCCACCCGCCACTGCGCTAAGGGCCTGCGTCTGGGCCTGGACTATCATTTCACCTATTTTGTCTCCCATGGCGGTGACTACTTCTGCTATAAATGCCTGCATTCCCACTGGCACACGGCTCATCCTTTCTAACACCGTCTCTATGGAGGCATCTGCGGGGAGCGTGACAAGAATGTTGTCTGCTGATTACTATTTTCTAAAACACACTGGCGTAACAGTGCCCCCTGCATCCACGGCGCAACCCCAGAAGCTGTGATGGCAGCGGATACCCTGTCAACAACACTTCCCCAAATATAATTTAACATCATTTTGGTGGGCTCCCCATGCAGACCTGACTCACTAGCTGTGGTACGTAACTGTGTGAGTAACTTCCAATCGGTTGCCGTGTGGGTAGCTTGCTGCCCTCCATCCTTCAGGGGCTCAAACAGCACTGGAAATGCCACTTCTGTTTGGCTGAAAGTTCTAACATCCTGAGCTAGTTTTACATCCCCCTCTTCTAAAGCTTTCTGTTCTACTTTCGCCCAGCTTACCCTGCGCCTCCCTCCCCGCACATTCCTGTTTTGCATATTCTGCCGAAAAGGGACAAAGCCTCCACCCAGCGAGGGGAGGGGTGCAGGCGGCTGGTCCTGCCGAAGAGGAACACAGCCTCCTCCCATCGGGGTGGGGGGCAAAGCCAGCTGTTCTTCCTTCTGGGGCCCGGACGGGGCACAGGGGAGGGGCGGATACCCCTCCTCTGGCTCCGGCGGGGCGGGCGCCGGGGGGGCCAGTAGCCCTGCGCAAGCAGCGGCTGCCTCTGAGGCAACCCCATGCTCGGGCGGCGAGCCATGCACCCCCAGCACCACACACTTCCCTACTGCCAGCAGGCTGGGCGTCTCGTTACCAATTCCGAGCATTCCTGGAATAGGGCGCTCACCTCCTGGGGCCCCTCCACTTCCCTCCGCGATCCCTTCAAGTTTCGCAGTGGCAACGGCGGCAACTTTTTTCTCTGCCTGGTATCTTTGCAAACAGGTTGTTACCTCCCTCCAGGGCTTCCCTAGCTTAGCGCATACCTTGTTGCTGTCTAAAATCCCTTCAAACAACTGATCACCATACTTCCACCATTCTGGCAGGCCAAAAATCGTATTAGGGTCCCCAAAACAACCCTTTGCCATCCCCAGTGTAACTAATCCTGCTACCTGTTTTAGGGTCTCTCTGCTGACTCCCCGCTTTTCTAAAAAGCGTGTTAATAAATCTAAAGCTACCTCTCCGTCCATCTTCGTCCAGCTGGTTTACCACTTCTGGCTGATCGCAACGGCCTCTGCGTCCCTCCGCGCTGGCCGGGGCTGCGTCGTCCCATGCTGGACCCTCCACGTCTTCCCGCGCCGCGTCTACCCGCTGAATCCGCGATTGCCACGCAGCTTGTCAGAGTGTAGCCTTTTCGGGCAGCGGACCTTTCTCCTGAGGCCCGAGCTGTCGGATCCACCTTTTGCCGCGCAAAAGGTATATAGATCTTAGCTCCCCGGTCGCTGCTACCGGTGCTTTCCCGATCTCGCCGGTCCCGTCCCACACGTCGGGGTCACCATTTGTCGGTGGCGAGAGAAGCAAGATGCCAACTCAATGTGAATGATAAATCAAGCTCGTATATTGTCAGAAAGTCCACACTCTTTATAGTGCTGTCCGTGCTCAAAACATTATTCCCCACAGGAGCTTTCTCTATTCTAATTAAAACACCAAGCTGATATCAGAAGGCAACAACAGTAACAGTTTCTTCTGCCAAGTTAATCTTTAGACACCTGCGGCTTGTTTTCAGCTTTCACGTCTCTCTTTCCCACAGCTGTCTTGAGAATAACCTTGAGCAGAGGCCTAGCTTTCGTCTAAGGGGCCTGGATTGCTCACCCACTTTATGTCTGTGCAGCTGGAGAAGGATATTCTCCAACAAATCTGGGCTTGGCACCCTGGTGCAATGCAGGGAGGAAGCTCATTGCGCTTCACCAGGCAGAGCTGAAACCTGCCAGCTGGGCGAAGGCTTGCTGGGGAGCTGGGGCCTGTCAGTGCTTGTCCTGATTGCAGATGGAGGAAGACAGGGACTGGGTCCACCTGCAGCCAGGGTGGTGTTGAGCTGTCACCAGCAGTGGGAGACAGGGGAGCCACCTGTGCAAGGTGTGGGTGAGAGGCAGGTTTTCATCCAGGCACCAAGTTTTCCTGTGATAACAGCCGGTGTGCCAGCACTCTACAAAACGTACAGTCAAAATTGCTTTGGTGGGTTATGGGAGGGATCCAGAGCTCTATGGTAATCCCCCGGAAGGAGTTGCCTTGAGAAGTCTCAGGATCCCTATTCTCATCCCAAAGCACTGCTTGCTCACCGACCATCCTCTCCCCCCCTGACCAGGCCAGCTCTGACTCTCTCTTGTGCTCCATGCTTAAGCCTGCACTCCCATCAGCTCTGCTGGTGCTGCTGAGATCTGATCCATGTTATGACAGTGCTGGATGATTCTCTTCAGCAGATATCATGCTGTTTCCAGAATCATGTGCGCACAACCCAGAAGACTGAACAACGTTGCATTAAAAATGAAAGGAGGAAACAAAGCAGTGCATTTCATGTTTCAGCCTCTTGGAGGGACCAAAGAGTATCCCGTCTTTAGAAATACCATAGAAAGCTAAAAAAGATGTATAAGCTCAGCTGTGAAATGTAATATGTGTCCTGCTTTCTGACTTCCCCTGGGATTCGTCCCTCCCTGCCCACTGCAGGTACCCTTACCCTGGCACAGTTCTGGGGCTCTGGATGGCTGGGCTGAGCCACCCTTCCTTGGGCACTCAGCACAGAGGGAGGCCCTGCAAACACATAGGGATGTCATTCTGCCTTTGGCAGACCTGTGCCAGGCCAAAAAAACCCAAAGGAAGCAAACTTTTCTGAACCATGTGTGAGTCTCCCTTGAAAAAGAGAGAGCACATGCCCAGCAAACCCAGCCATCCCATCTCCCGCAGCTCTCACCCCCTGCCTAGAGAGTGCTCCTGGCACATTATTTGCCAAGAACCTGCCTTTCTCAGAAAGCGTCCAGTTTCCCCATGGAAAGTATCACCCTGAGCCAACAGTTACCCTCCTTCCTGAAAGAGGGATGGTCAGCTCACAGCATGGCCAAGCATATTCCCACTTCTGTTTGGGAACAGCAGTGCAGAGCCCAGCATCTCAGTTTCACTCTGAAGCATAAAACCATCAGTCTCCCCAAGTGAGCTAAGATGCAGCCATGTGCTAGGCACAGCCTAACCTTTCTGCAGTGGGAAAGCAAGTTTTACAAAGGGGAAATGGCAACTTGATGAAGAGCTGGTCAGCATCCAGGGTCAGTCCTTGAGAGTGTTCCTCAGGCAGTGGCAGCACACCAGCTTTGGTCAGTCATACTCTTCACACACATTGCATGTTTCCAAGAGGTTGAGCCCAGCATTTTTGAGGCTGGCTTGACCAAACCTCAGCAACCCTGTGATCCCCTAGGATAGGTATGTATGTGGAGGGATTGGGTTTTCTCTGTCAGGGCTGCTCTGAGTAGAGCCAGGGATCAGGAGAAGATGGGAATGCAGCAGCAGAGGTCCTGCATGAACCCCATCTCCTCCCCAGCCCACCAGACACATCACAAGGATGTTGAATGGTTCAGTCTACACAGAGCTTGTAGCAAGGCTCAGCAGTGGGTGTTTTGGCCAGAGAGATTTCTGGAAGGTACCAGGTGCTGCCTGTGGTTTCTCTGCTGTGTGTGGGGTCTATGCAGGGTTGGTGGAAGGAAAAGAGTGGATAGTGATGAAGCAATGGTGAGCTTGAAGGAAGGCCAACTGTGACACCTTGAGAGACAAAGCAAGTAATAAAATCCCAGAGAAAAACAGCTCTCTGCACCCAGCCAGGCCCACTGCTGGGGTTGCCAAAAAGGCATCCTTGGCTCAGAGGTAAGCAGTCATAAAATGCAGGGAGAGACTTCCCAGGGAAGGAAGGTTTTACCCGTTGAGCAAGTTCACGAGTACCCTCGTCCACCAGCAGGGAGCATTGAGCATGGTGGGCAGTCATCCCACTTCAGCCATCAGCACTGCAGGAGGAGGAGAGGGGGAAACAGTGCCCTGTTTCCTCTGTGGCACCCAAGCCAAGAGACTGGCTGGGCCATTCTGAAAGGGGACCAGGTGGAGTGGGAGCCTGTGCCAAGTGGGTGGGTTGCCAGCTAGGGAAGACCGAGTGTCTTGGCAGATTTTGACAGGCTGATTGTGTTTTTGACCACCCTCCTCAGACCCAAACCTTCATGGCTGGAGAAGTGATTCTGTCCACTCATAGGGCTGTCCCTCAGCAGCCCAGCCCCACCAGACCTGATGGGTCCTTCTCCCAGCCACTGCTCTCCCTCTACCGCTCATCCCTGCTCGTCGGCACAGGTCCTCATGGACTTGCTCAGCAGGTAGAACATCCCCTGTCCACAAAGCTGAGCTTGCACCCCCAGGGCAGATGAATAAAGCACCATGTGGGGCAAGGCCCTGTTCTGCTCTCTGCTGTTTCTCCTTCCCTTTCCCCCAAATAAACAGAACACCACAGAGACAAATGCCTTTGTTTTCCAGGGAAGGACTGTCAGAATGGCATGTCTCCCTGCATCTCGTTAGGGGTTAGATAAGTCCCCAAGAGCCATGGGGAGCTCTGTCACACAGCACAAGTCCTTGCTGACAGTACTATTGTTAAGAAGGGGTGCATTTTGGGAGGGCCAGGGCTTTTGCCCACTGCTTGTTTCTCTCCAAGAAAGTCACGGCTCATGCCTGCTTGCCCAGGGAGACTTCCCTCCCCGACAGCTCTTATCCTGAACAGACAGCAGCTTGGCATTCATGAAGGGGTGTGGAGGCTGGCCCCCAATTCTGGACCTCTCCATGTGCCCCTGGGCTGGCAGGCACTTCATGGGGTGCCAAAACTGAGCTCTAAAGAAGTGGCCTTCTTTTGGGGCTGCCCAGCCCCAAGTTCACAGTGCTGCAACCCAACATCTGCACCCAGTAGTGGCCCTTGGATTGCTCCTGCCAGGAAAAATCTCTCTCTGCTCCCAGCAGAGCCAGTGAAACAAGTCCAGGATGCTCACCCTGCCTGGTACGGGGGACACCTTGCCCAGAGCTTGGCTTAGGGGTAGGTCCTGCAAAGGTCCTGTCCCACTCGGGGCAAGATTACACAACAGCAGACCCTATAGAGACAGAGCTTTCCCTATAAGGTTACCTCCTTATCATGGGCTTGAGCTGGGGACTAGTCTCATCTCCCATCTTCCCTTTGAATGGGAGGAGGTGGTTTATATTACAAATTGAACCTGCCTGACTAAATATAGCCAGTGCAGAGACCAGGAGAACCTCCCTGGTTTTCCCCTGTTTGCTTTGGTGGGAATGGAAATAGTGAATCCCAGCTGTTGCCTGCTTCTGGAGCAAATGCCTGAGGGCCTGGAGGCCAGTACCTCTCAGAACTCTATGGTTTTTGAAGATAATCCACCCTGTACAGGGAAATTTTTGGATGGTGCAGTGGCCCTTGGCTTCATGGTGTATCTGGTGAACCTGCTGTGGGCTGAATACTGTGGACATGCCTCACAGACTAGCTGCCTATGGGGAAGGGAGGGTATAACCAAAAATACCTGGCTGGCTGATGGACCCTCCCTTACCTTCTATGCTGGGTGAGAAGAGCAGGCTTCACGCTCATGCAAGCAGCACTTGCCACCAAAGCACTGGCATGCACATGCTGCACATGAATGTCCATCCCTCTTCCCCCAGGTTCCTGCTGTGATGAGGTGAATCAGAAGCTGATATTACATCTCATCAACCCCTTACTCAATCTGTGATCCTACTCTCTACCAAAACATCTCTCAACCAGCAGCCGACAGGCTAAAAATGCCTCATGAAATCCTCAAAACTGTCCCACAGAAAAGCTGCCCACCCAAGCACGTGGCCAGGCAGTCAGTTGGCATGACAAGATTTACCCCTCCAGCAAAAGTCAAGAGTTTGTCAGTGCTCAGCCTCCATGTCCATCACAAGAGCAAGACTACAATCCTGTAGAACAATGCCATGTTGTTTATTTTGGTTCTAAGTGCTTCAACATGCTTCCTGCCCTCCTCACAAGTCACTCAGTTCTACTGGAACATGAGCTGGTCCTTGGCTTTCTTCTGGAAAAATGGCATGGACCTTTGTTTGGGAGAGGCTGAGCAGCCCAAGGAGCTTCTGCCCAGGAGCATAGGGAAGAAGAGAGGGAGAGTATGTCTGTTCTGCCAGTGTTGGGGGTGTGTGAGCTCATGCTCCTGACAAAATGACCACCCCACCAGCTGCTGCTGTGAACCTGCCCCACCTCAGGATCTGTAGGAGGGAACCAAGGAGATCCTCAGTGTGGATCCTATCTTTTGTGTGGACAGTTGACACCTTGACTGGACTGAGCACCAAAGGTCAGCTCTTCCCAGGTGCTGCAGGCTGGCAAAGCCCAGCTTGGGTGTTGGTGGGGTGCTTCAGCACCTGCTCTCTGCCCAGGAAGCAAAGGAAGTCAGAGAAGCCAGAGGTGAGGAAGAGCAGGCCCTTGTGTGGGACATGATGATGGGAGGACGTTCTTGGTGGCAGGGATAGAAATGGCTCTGCAAAGGCTTCCTTGGAAGGATCCACTTGCAAAAACTCCCAAAAGAGGAACACAGCCTCACCACAGCAGTGATGTGTGTGTGCCCACCAGCCTCAAGGGTGTCTGGGGCCCCTTGCAAGGGAGTGGGAACCAACAGCATGGCAGGGGATGACACATCCCAGTGCTTTCCACAGCCTCCAAGCTGTGATAGCATCAGAAAGCACCCTGCACTTTCCCCCCCCAAATAGTACGAGCCTCAGGGAAACGAGGGTGCCAAGCCCTGCTGAAACACCCTCCCGTTTCAGCAGCTGATCATGGCAGATAACAGACAGTTTACCAGGGTAATTGTTCCAGCTGGCTGTAGGGTGGCAGGCAGCAGCTGCCTAACAGAGCTCACCACCACCTAAATATTTGGGGCAGCAAGTGAAGGATGGCACACATAAATGAAACCCCCAAGGGTGTTTTGGGGGACACAGGGTCTCCAGTCAAGCTGTGGAGGACAGTCCCAGGCTGCACCAGCTCTGGGGTGATGTCCCTGACAGAAGGATGCATCCACATTGGGGAATGCTGAGCTGTGCCACCCACAGGACTCCCAGGGAGAGCAGCTGCATGTCCGCCCAACACAATTTTGTTTTCTCCAGCCCTTGCTGTCTGGTGGGGCCCCATTCCCCTTTGGAAATGCCAAGTTGGTCTTTTGCCTGCCTTGGCTTCTGCTCAGCTGTGCTGATGCCTTGTGGTCCCACGTGCTTTGGAGGCTCTCCAAGCATGAGATGTGCCCCTAATACTGGCTCATGGGCTGGCTACAGATGAATGCATTTGCCAAAGTAGATGCAACGGCCCAAGCAGGGTTTGTCTCAGTGAGTAAAGCCTGATGTGCTCCAGGTTCCCTGCCAGTCTCATCTCCTGAGCATCTCTGCTGCTGTTTCTGACGTGTGGAGACTAACATCACAGCCCACACCCTAGGTACCACTTCCCATACACACAAAAAATTACCAAATGGGTATTTTCAGGCTTCTTGTCATTCCTGGCAGCAAAGCCTATTCACGGCAACCCTCTTCTTCGGGATTATCATTCCACACTGGTTTTTACACACATTACTCGCTGAAAAATGGCATGCACCTGAGTTTCGGTCTCAAGGGTGTTGGAGGAGGACGTGCCTGTGTTCCATGAACATACTTCTCCTGAGCACTGTTTGTTGGGAGAGCTGAAACCAGCATCTGGGTTGCTGCAACATGTTCAAACGCAGCATCCACTTACAATTTGCATATTAAGTACAGCAAACAAACTTCTGCCCAGCGCATCTCAAATGTCACATTAACAAAAGACAAAAAATGAGACGGCAAATATGCCTCAGCAGGTTGTTTCTAGGCTTGAAATAAGCTCAATGAATGGCAGGTTTCTAAGGCACCTCAAAGACACCAATTTGGGTATTGCAGCAGCACAGAGCCGGTGGCCACAGTCAGGCAATAGCCGGCAGCTCTCCTGCTCTGGCACACCTGTGACAAAACATCTGACCCTCATGCCTGGAGCTACATTTCCTTGCCCTTGAACTTCCAGCACTAATGAGCAGCACAGGAATAATCCTTGGCGTCATATTTTAGCACAATTATACCTTTCAGTCCTGCAGCGGTGGTGCAGGGCTTATGTTGCAGGCCCTCTGGAAGTCATTAGCCAACATCCAGACAAGCGGTGGCAATGTTTTCCCCTCTATAGTCAGCATTTGCTGAGCTTGCAGCTCTGCTTTCAAAAATTGTCATTTCTTACAGATTAGGTTAGGTTCGAAGCCTTGCCTTCAGTGCCTGCACAACCTGAACAACACATGCTGCACCCCAACGCATTTTCACTTCTGCCTTTACCTTTCCTTCTATTTCTTTGACTTGATTTATTTGAAGAAAATTGGAAATTCATGCCACTGGTCAGAAGTTATTTCACACTTTTTTTAAATAAGAAAAATATTATCGGTTTCAAAGTCAGAGTTGTACGAGGTCCCTAATTTTACTTTGTCTGCAGCAGAACTTAAGACTTGCTCCATTCACTATCCAGCTCTCCCCAGTTTGCTGTTCCCCTCTGGCTCAGCAGCAATTGCCAGACTTTGCTTAACCTGGGTTTGTAGCTCTTGGAAATACTCTATGTGCAGCAACCCCCTGGTCCAGGCTATGCCATTGTGAGCAACGTCTCTGTCAAAACCAAGAATGTGCTTTCCTAAGGCACTCCTCCTTGGCTTGCCTTTGCTGTGCTGCCCTGGGCCAAGTGCCCTTAAACTGAAGAGCAGATGGCCTGGAGCCTTCCAGACCAGTCACCACCTGGCTGGGATTAAAGATCTGCTAACGCCGGTGCTCCAGCCTCACAGACAGGATCCTTCATGTCCAAGGTAACCAAAGGCTTTTTTGCTGTGCTGTCAGTATTTCCAGCATGGTCAGGTGAGGAGTCCTGCTGCCTGTCACCCCAGCAGACAGAGGAGATAACGCTCATCAGTGGGTGTCTCCTAACTGATCTCACATGCCAGAAGAGGACCTGAACAGCTTGGGCCAACCACTTCCGTGGGCTGACACAGGCTGATCCATGTTGCCTGTGGCCATGACCCAGCACCCAGCTCCCTCCCTGCCTTCCTGGCCTGCTGTGTCCATCCCATAGCCACAGGGATACCACCCCACTGGCACACCAGGAGCACTCCCTTCCCCACCTAGTGCTGCAAAGACCACAGACTTTGCACCCCAAAGGCAAGATGGAGCCCAGTGTGAGCAGCCAGAGGTGCAGAGAAGGAGGTGGGGAGCATGGATTAGGGAACCTCTCAGGATGCACTTAGAGGTGTCTAACACATTCCAGCATCATTAGTGTGAGGAGTCATTCCTGCTTCCCCAAGCTGTAACATCAGGCTCGCCCGGATAAATCACTTGTCCAGGTACCCTTTGATAACATTTGCAGGATTATCTTCATCACTTGGGAACATATTTCCCTACTGATTTAATGAAAGCAGAGATTCTGGTGTCAGCAGGAGTTGGAGCCTCACAGACGGCTCCTAATCGAGGAAATTGGATGTGGTTGGAAATGTTTCAGCAGTCAAAGCTTGGGAGATCCTGATGTGGCTCAATCCTGATGTGAGGCTCTGTGTCCGCAAGATAATAAATCTGAGCTTAGCACACCTAATCCTTAGTTTAAAATACCACAGGCCACATAACACGAAGTGCCTGAACAGGTAAAAGGCTCTCTCCCAGTAGAAAGATGTTGCAAATCACTGCAAGAGTAACTGCAGCCAAAACAGGCTTTTGCCAGCTGAAGAGCACTGTGTACAAGTGGGCTTTGGACACATAGTCCACAGGCTTTTCAGCCAGGCCCTTTCCCATTCCTCCCAGGTCATCACTCAGGATGCCCTATCTATTGCTGCATCCTCACAAGAAGATCTGGGGGCAGATCTTCCCTCTTTTGCTTCAGACACTTCTGGGCTGGACTGGGCTTCTCCTTTGGCAGCTGCCAAACCACCTTGTTTAGAGCCACCCCTCGACTCAGCCCAGTGTTCCAAGTCAACCCCACAGCTTGCAGTACCTGGACTGCAGCCCTCAGACCACAGGGCCAGTCTGGATATGCTGAGGCATACCAGTGCCTATCAGCTAGACCAGAAGGCATGCCCTAAATCAAAGCTTACTTGCAATGATGAAACTCTCTTTTAGCAATCATGTTTCCCTCTTCAACCTAAGGTGTATTACAGCTTGGAGGTTGGGAGGTGTGAGGATGTCCATGAGGGAGGCTGTGAACTTGAGAAAACCTGCCATCTAAGCATAGAGAGATCAGCCTGGGTTCTGTTGCCTTCTTGCTATGAAGGCAGGCGACCTGGTTCAAGAACGACAGCACGGCAGCCCGGCCTCACCCGAGCCACTCGGTCCACGACGCACAAACACCAATGTGGTGGATGGTCAAATGGCGTTTATTATCTTATCTCATGAGGTTAAATAGTCTAGGGGGCTTCACTACGTCAGAAAGGGGACGGTGGGATAGCTAGGGTTAGTAAGGAGTGGAAAACTACTGGGGTTTAGGAGGGGTTGCATACTTCGGGTGATCTCTTATCATGCAGGAATGAAGGGAGGGAGATTCCATGCTGCCCTTTGCTTTCCGTCACATCGTGAGATCTTCCGTCCGCCTGTCCCTATCTACCACACTTCCCCCCCCTTTTTTCACAAATGAATGAGGTAGTCATAGATACATGTATTGAAGTGAGGTATGAGGTAGTAACTTGACAAGGGAAAAGGGGTTTGGTATACCTGAGTAAATTTCACAAGGCAAGTTTAGAAAAGTCTTGCGATTGACAGTGTTTACAGTTTGGATTACAGCATTTGTTGATGTTCTAAAAACAGAATGTTGGCCCGTTCCAGACGGGTCTGGATAAAAGAGACTAGTTTGTTCAGCAGGCATGGTCCAAAGGTAAAAACTAAAAACAACATTGCCAATGGACCTACCAAGGCGGAAATTAGTGTGGTGAGTCATGGTGATTGATTGAACCAGGACTCAAACCAGCTCTGTTGGGCTTCCCTGTCTTTCTGTCTCCGAGCTAGCCTATCTTGGAGTTCTGCCATGGAGTCTCTGACGACTCCTGTGTGGTCTGCATAAAAGCAGCATTCCTCTTTCAAGGCGGCACATAAGCCTCCTTGCTGCATGAACAGGAGGTCCAATCCTCGCCTGTTCTGCAAGACCACTTCTGAGAGTGAAGAAACTGATTTCTCTAGAAAGGAAATGGATTTCTCGATCCTCTGCAAGTCTTCATCGATGGTCATTTGTAGCTGAGACAGTCCTTGGTGTCGGGTCGCAAGAGCTGAGACACCCGTGGCCGTTCCGGCTGCTCCCAGGCCGAGCAGCATTGCAATAGTTACACCTGTTATCAGTGCTCTTTTGTGGAGCCGGTCGGGTTTCTCAAGAAGGTGGTACATCTCTTCGTCTGTATGGTACAGGACCCTAGGAACAATTAGAACTTGGACACAAAAGTCAGTGGAATCATTGAATTTGGCAAGAGACACACAAGGACTCACTCCAGATCGCTGACAAACCCACATCCCAGATGCGGATGGAACCACCCACTTATTCTTTCTGTTGGGCTTGACAACTTTGGTGCAGATGTTGCCTTTCTTTGCTAAGGTTGCATTGCCAAAACATCTGCCTTGACCCATGACTTGACTCAGGGTGATTCCTCTGCGGGGAGTATCCCACCTGCACTGGTGAGGGGAGTCGGCTGTGGAGTAACTGAAAGGGATATTTAAAGCAACTCCTTTGTAGAAGGGGGGTTTGACATCATAGCAAAGCCAGCAGGAATCAGTTAGGTTCGGGTTGGATTCATTCAGGGAAAGAAAGGTAGCTTCTAACATACGAAAGATTGGGTCAGAGTCAGACTTGGCTAAACTACTTATCTGGGAGGCATCTGCATGACCGATCAGGGTATCAGTGGCTTTTGTGGGTGAGGCTTTGGAGTGGGTTGTGCTTTTCCCTTTTAATACATCTTTAATGACTTTGTTTGGCCCAACCGCCCGGGATGCAGGGGGTTGGAGCTTGATAATTCGCACATTCACCCACTCTTTTGACCCTTGAATGACTACTGTCCACGTCCTGCCTGTGGCCCAACTAGGGTGATTTGGCTGCAAAACGGTCATGTTATAGTCAGTGCACCTCCGAGATTTAGGGATTTTATGATAGTTTCGATAGTATTTTTCCTGAAGGATGACAGGTTGTTTACAATCAGTTGGAGCCCAGGTGAACTGTAAAAATTCATCGGGCTTTTGAGGTTCCCACCCAGGTCTTGATGATCCAGCATTTGTAACAATGGTTTCACAGCCCCAGTACCCACAATATCCCCACCTCGGATAATTGCAGTACTTCTTCCCTGGGTTTGAGGCTGGGCACCAATAGGATAGATGCATACTTGTAACATGAGGGGAATAGGGGTTTATTTTTGGTTTTCCAGGGAACAGATCGGAAATGCGGATCACAAAGGATGGGGCATTCGGTGTGGTGGTTTCTTTGAGCACCTTGTCATTTGACAGGTGTTGCATGACTTACCTGAATGGCTGATGAGAGCAATGGTTTGGATTGGCTTGTCCTCTGGTAACAAGCCCCAACAGCAAAATCACACAAAAACACTGTTGACGTCTGGGTTTCACCGGTACAGAACTCTTGGGTGCTGCTTGACGGCTTGGAGGTCTGTCATTTTCCTCTGGAACAGGGGTGTACGCTTTACGGGGGTGTCCCACGAGCATGTCCTGTAAATAGAAACTCACAGTTCTCATTAGTCTCATTCTGCTCATTCTGAAGGTCTGGCTTTACTGACCTCAGTGGACACCACTTGATTTTGCCTTCCTTTTTGACAGCTGCGTACCCCCGCCCTGTGAGTACCAGTCTCCAGCCCCATTCCCATTCGCCTAGTTCATTTTTAATTATGACTTGCAGGCCCTCCTCTAATGCTCGGGTGGCCCAGTGTTTTTGAGCGGGACAGTTTGTTTCATCCCCCCTAGAGAATTGGTTCAGTGCTAGCAAAGCGGTTGCTAGTATACGTGCTTGGTCCCCTGAGGGAATGGAATTTTCAAAGCCTTCTGCTTTTGCTAATACTTCTAACTTGGCTTTCAGGGTCTGATTTGCTTGCTCAACAATGGCCTGCCCGGTGCTGTTATATGGGATACCTTGCACTAGAGTGATGCCCCATTTCGAGGCGAATTCTTGCACTGGTTTGGAGATAAAATTGGAACCGTTGTCAGTTTTAATCTGTTTGGGGATGCCAAGCCACGCCATGGCTGTCAGCCAGTGCTGAATTGTGGCTCTAGAGTTAGTTTTGGGGTGCTGCGTGGCCACAATCACTCCGCTGTAAGTGTCCACTGTCACTGCAAGCCATGCCCAAGGCTTCAGCAGTTGACGTAAAGTGAAGTCTGACTGCCAGATTTCTGAGGGCTTGAGACCTCTTGGGTTGATCCCACTGGACCATAGGGGTAACTTCTGGCAATGAGGGCAGGTGGCCACTACATGTTTTGCGTCTGCTGCTGAGATCCCGCATCTCTTCGCCAGTGCCTTGGCTCCGATGTGGAGTGACTCATGTAATTGACGAGCTTTTTGCAGTGTCCACACTCCCTTTGCTGCGGCGTCTGCCTTGTCGTTGCTGGTCTGGAAATAACCTTTAACTGGGTTGTGGCTGTTGATGTGGATGACAGACACGGTGCCCTGTCGCGAGGAGAGTGCTTCTTCCAGCATTAGAGCTGCTGCAGATGTTGACACACCTGGTCCTGACATGGCTAGGCAGAGCCTTGCCACGAATATAGAGTCTGTTACAATGTTGAGGTGTTCTTCTTGGAAGAGTCCACACGCCAAGACCACTGCTGTTGCCTCCAGCTGTTGCACTGACAGTGTGGGGTCACGTGCTTTGATGCAGTGCCACTGTTCTCCTGTCTGCCACACCGCCGCTGCGGTAGAAGTTGTAGAGGAAGTGTCTGTGAAGACCGTCGGTCCTGGCAGTGGTCGGTCTGCGACCTTTGGTGGCACGTCTATGTCCACAATGGTCAGTAGCTGGGTCCAAGGTGGTTTGGCGGAGTAGGAGATTTCTCCTGCGAAGCCTGTGAGAGCAAGGGCTAGGTGCTCCTGTGTCGTGGTTGATTCTGTGATCGGCTGCTTGCGGAAGGGAAGGTGGATTCTTGTCGGCTCGGTTCCCAGGTGTCTCAAGGCAAGTTTTCTGCCCTTCGTGATGAGGTTGGCGATGCATTCGATTCCTGGGGAGAATGCACGAGCCGGTTTTCCAAGGACTATCCACTGGATCGGCCGGGACTTCTCTGAAGGCCCTTGGGCTAGTGCTCCCACTCCTCCCTTCGGTGTAAAGTGGACATATAAATCAAGCGGCATGCTTGGGTTCCATCTGGCAAGGGTGCTGGTGGACATCTGATGCTCGATGAAGTCAAGAGAGCTCGCTGCTTGTGGCGTTAGTTGTTTGGGTTCCCAAGGGTGCTTGCCTTTCAGGAGCTCATGCAAGGGGTCCATGATCTCAGGAGGAATCAGGACGATGTTACGGAGCCACTGCAGGGATCCCACGAGGCGCTGCACGTCATGGAGCGTCTTGATGTCTCGGCGGACCTTCACCTTGGGGGGTGTCACGTAGGTGCTTGTGATTTCTACTCCCAGGAAGGTCACGCAGGGTCCTTTCTTGATCTTCGTGCTCATGATCTTGAAGCCGTTTGCTTGGAGAGTCTCCGTGATTGTGGACACTAAGTGATCCACTTGGCTTGCTGATGGTGCAGCGACGAGGATGTCATCTATGTATTGGATGATGGTTGCAGCGGGATAGGAGTGTCGGACTGGCATCAGTGCTTTGTCCACGGTGATCTGGCATATGGAGGGACTGTCCACGAACCCTTGAGGTAATACTTTCCATTGAAAGCGAAGGTTGGGTCTATTGCCATTTGGGAACATGACAGAAAAAGCAAAACGTTCTTTGTCTTCAGGGTGCAGAGGTATTGAAAAGAAACAGTCTTTAATGTCCAGCACTGCGCATGGCTGGCCTTCGGGGATAGCTGAGTTCATGGGCAGCAGTGTCTGAACTGGACCCATGGGTCTGGCTGTCTTATTTACTTCTCTCAGGTCATGGATGAGGCGGTAACTTTCTCCAGACTTTTTGGGGATTACAAATACAGGGGTGTTCCACGGGCTGATGGAGGGTTCTATATGACCCTTTTGTAGTTCACGGTCAACCAGTTCCAGCAAAGCTGCCATTCGAGGCTCTGACAGGGGCCACTGCTCCACGTATACAATTTCTGATTTCCAAGTCAATTTAATTGGCAGCGGTGGATGAACTGCAGTGGCCCTCATGGTAAATTTGTCATCCTGACTCCTAACAGAGCAAGGATGTCCCTTCCTATCAAAGGTGGAGAGTTCTGTAGAATGTAGGGGTAGATTGCCACTGTCTGTTCTGGTCCCTTTTTTGTGTGAAGTGTTATAGCTACCAACTGGGTGCTTTTCCACGCCCGGGATGGCCCTCCCACACCATTCACTGGGGGGACTTCTGTAAATTGCCAATGTTGTGGCCAATGTGCTTGGGGAATAATTGTACAATCTGAACCCGTGTCTGCCCAAAACTGAAGCCTTATGACGTGGGGATCCTGACTGCCATAGAGGCGGCATGTCTCCCACACTATCAGGGGCTCTTTCCCTACTTTCATGGCCAGGGCCACCCAGGGGTTCCTCTCTGGGGCGCCCCCTGCTGGCCCTGTGGCACAAGTGCGGCTTGTGGCTGTGGTGGGTGCAATGGTGCTGCTGGCGGTGCTGTGAAACTCTGCATTTGCACCGTTTGTGTGGGTGCAGGACTGGCTGTCTCCTGCGGGGGCATAGGGAATGAGGGCCCCCCACCCCACTGAGGGTTGGCATAGATGGGCCGCCTTGCATTCGCAACGGGAGGAGGCTGGGTGTGGCCCGCATGCCCCCTCCCCCTCCCGTTTCCCCGGGGTCGGGATCTGCATTACTTAGCGAGGTGTCCCTTCCTCCCGCAGCCCCAACAGGCCCCTCTCACGCGCGCTTGAGATGGAGGCCCCGCCGGGGGAGGCTGGGATTTGTGGGGACAGCCCGTTGCGATGTGGCCTGCCTGTCCACATTTGAAGCATGCCATTGCACTAGTTAGATCACGTACGGCAGCCTGAAAAGGGGTTAGCTGTTCTTCCCTAACTACATGTTTGATCATATCAGCCAGGCTGGCTCTTATTGGAACGGAGTGCAAGATTTCTTTGGTAACAGTGTTACTTTGTTGCCGCAAGCAGTCTGCTACAACGGGTCCTTTTGCCGCTGCAGGCAGGGTAGAGGCGTCTACTGCTGCCTGTAGGCGGTCTACAAACTTTGTGAAGCTTTCACTTTTTGTTTGTTTTATGGTGGACCACGGTGAAGGTTTAGCTACTACACGAGATGCAGCACGAATGGCTTCTCTGGCAGCTCGGGTTGTGGCCCTGACTTCCTCAGCTCGCAATTGTGCAGCTTGCTGCTGAGGTGTAATCATCTCATCATGTTTCCCTGTCAGCCTGGACAAGCTCGAGCCATGCAGTGGTTGCCCCGCCCCAGAGGACTGGGCTAATAGGTTCATACAATTGTCTGTCCATTCCTGTTTAAAAACAATCATTCCTGCCCCATCAAAAATCATGCGACCTATTTGTTTAATGTCAAAGGGGAGCAGGTTCTCATTGCTAAAAAGGCCGTCTATGAGAGTAGAAACAATGAGAGAATCCATCCCTTTTTCTGAGATTGCTTTGACAATCGTTTGTATATCTTTGGGGTTTACCGGGTCATATACTTGTTGTTGGTTTCCGTTTTGCCCCGTGGTTCTCACCGGGAAAGCATGGACTGTAGCTGAGGGCACCCATTTTGCACAAGCTATTTTTATCTTTCCCCAGTCGGTGAATTTGTATTGTGATTGCTTTCCGGCGTAATTTAAAACTTTATTCGTTTTCATTTCAAATTGTGATAGCTCTGCTTCTTCCGACTCTGTGTCCCCATCAGTTTCCGATAACTCAGCAGAGCTAGCGGAGCTGTTGTCGGACTCAGAGCCGGAAGTCGACTGCCAGAGCACTTCCGGGATTCCGTGCCTTTTCTCGCGGCTCTGGCCCCGCTCCTCCCCCCGGGGGTGGTGCCGGTCCCGCCCCCTGGGCTTGCCCTGCCTCCCGTAAGGGGAGGGCTCTCCTTTAAATGGTAATGGCATTGAGCACGGCTCTTGACT
The DNA here is from genome assembly GCA_034509425.1 of Eopsaltria australis. Taxonomy (NCBI): domain Eukaryota; kingdom Metazoa; phylum Chordata; class Aves; order Passeriformes; family Petroicidae; genus Eopsaltria; species Eopsaltria australis. Next base: position 89,519 of record JAVTVJ010000821.1, read on the forward strand.
GGGCATGCACTCTCTGCCGCTCTCCCGTGCCCACGCGTTTGCAGCTCTCTCTTCCCACGCATGCGCAGCAGCGAACACTTGCAATTGTTGCTCGTTCCCGCCGCTGAAACCCTGGCCCCGCCCATCTCCTTGTTCGCCCGCGCCATTTTGAACTGCATAGGGCAGGGGAGAGGGGTTCACTCGCGCTCCCTCTCTAGCTGCCCTCTCGGTTTCCCTGGCTTCGGTTGCCAATCCCTCCCAAAAAGATCGCGCGTATTGCTGCGCTTCCAGCGTTGGATCGTTAACCGGCGGCGGAGGGACGGATGGGGAAACCGCGGACGTTTGGGAAGTTTCCGCGGCAGGGGGTGGATCCGGCGGGCTCGGCGGAAGGGTCGGGAGGTTTTCTGGGGGCCCCGGGGCGTTTGGATTCGGGTTCGGGGAGGAGGGAAGCGCGCCCGGTCCCCGCGAACCCCCGCTCTCAGATAGACCGTCTCGGGGTCGGTCTGTGTCATTGCTCCTACCCCCAGCTTAGGAGTAGCTAATAAACATGCACGTGCAGCTTTCCAAGTCTCTTGTTGTTCCAGCGCTTGGCGTAAAGCCGTTTCTACTTTCCCCCACGCTTTGAGACTTTTTCCGCTGCCCGAGACTTTAGTTTCCTCTGCTAAAACATTGGTACATTTCTCCCACACCTCTGGGTGTAATATTTCTAGTGGACGCTCAATCGTCCCAAGCTCCAGGAGTTTTGCAATAGCAATATAAAAATCCTTGAGCTTACACTTAATTCTCCACTGCTTATAAAGTAAACTCACAACTTCTGCGATGGTCTCCATAGTGACCGCGGGTCCTTTGGGGACGTCTCCCCCGCCTGAAGTCAGCTTGGCTGCCCCGGACGCTGTCTCTTGTCCAGGTGAACCCCGTTGCCCGAGCTCTTTCTTCTTCCCGGGTTTCGGCACCACTATGTTGCCTTCTTGCTATGAAGGCAGGCGACCTGGTTCAAGAACGACAGCACGGCAGCCCGGCCTCACCCGAGCCACTCGGTCCACGACGCACAAACACCAATGTGGTGGATGGTCAAATGGCCTTTATTATCTTATCTCATGAGGTTAAATAGTCTAGGGGGGCTTCACTACGTCAGAAAGGGGATGGTGGGATAGCTAGGGTTACTAAGGAGTGGAAAACTACTGGGGTTTAGGAGGGGTTGCATACTTCGGGTGATCTCTTATCATGCAGGAATGAAGGGAGGGAGATTCCATGCTGCCCTTTGCTTTCCGTCACATCGCGAGATCTTCCGTCCACCTGTCCCTATCTACCACAGGCTCTTAGAGTGTCAAGGAGAGTGTAGGAAGAAGGTTGAGGCCCTGAGAGAAGAGCTACAATAAGCACCATGAGCAGCCCTGGGGACAGACAGGGATGTTTGGCCCCTTCTATGGGAATGCTGGGCCACAGCCAGCATTGGGGGATGAGTTCAAGCCCCAAAGGCATTAAAAGTTCTTTGAGGACTGTCTGGGATTGCTCACAAGGGCAATTTGCACTTTCCAAGGACGAGTGAGCAGGTTGTGCAAGGAAAGGCTAGCGAGAGGTTAGCGAGTTGCTCCCAGGAGCCAGGTGACTGAAGCACAGGCCACACTAGAGGTGCCCACAGTCAGGACCTGAGTGGGGTGCCTATCCCTAGCATAGTACGTGCTTGGTGAAGTCTTTGCTGTGATGCCTGGGCTTGGACATCTGTGTTGCCTGTGAATTTGGTCTGTCCCTGTCATGGCAGCTGGCTCTTCTACACCCCCTTTCCTAGCCCCGTCCTGTCTAGGACACAACTCCGGTTTGCAGAAAGCAGGTGCAGATGCAAACACCACTTGCCTCACCCTCATAACCAGAGGTGAGGCACTGCTGAAGTCATATCCCATGGTCATTACTCCTCTCTCCACACTCATGGCTCCCTCTGGCCAAAAGTTTGGCATGGACAAGAGCACTGTTTGAAGCAACAGCATGATATCCAATAACTCCCTTTGGACACAGCAAAGAAGACCTTTGCTCCCCAAGTTACAAAGCAGTTCAGTGATTCTCCCTCTAATACAAGGCTAGCATTTGAAATGTGATGCAGGAGAGCTCTCCTGGTGAGGAGAGGCAGGAATGGTGGAGGATAAGGGCCCTGTCCCACTGTTGAGTTCCCACAGAGCAGGATAAGCCCATGACACCAAAGTCTGCTGTGATCTGTCCTCATCTTCCTCATCTGCATCCTTTGCAGATCAAATGGGCTGCTAAACTGCTGGCACATCTCCTGGCTGGCTGGCCCACTGCACACTGATAAGGAAGGAAGTGACAGGCGGTGAAGATTGCCAGCTCTAGCCAGCCTGGCTCTGCCCTTCTAAACCCACAGTGGCTTTTCCTACACCACATTGCTCCTGAAAATCACAGGCAAGCACCTCTGTGTCTCCAGTGTGGTGGAGTAGGTGTCAGTACACCTGGGGACACCAGGGTGAGCAAGGACCTTTCCTCTCCTCAGTTCAGCCATACCTTGTGAAGATGCTGATGCTGGAGCTTTAGAGTTTGTCATCTCATCACAATGTCTCCAACCCAGAGGTAGGAAGGCAGATGTGGCATTGTCCTGATGAAGGTGGCCCATGGCCTGCAGGCAATGGGATGCCCCATGGCCCCCTTGCTTGTGGTATTAGCCTGTTGTGCTAATGCCATTTAATTCAAGGTTTCATGAAAGTCAGTGGAGACACCTGGACTTCTATCAGACAAATACAGACTGCCTGAAGTAGACTCAAGCCTGAAACCTGAATTTCCTTGATGTGAATAGCCCTTTCAGCACCTTCTCTGGAATGGTAGCCCCTCCTTCATTATCATCTCTTAGCCATTAGCTGGTCTCTAATCTCCTCAGCAGCATTTGGAGGAAGATCCCTGGACAGACATAACTCAAGCACTGGGTGGCTGCTAAGGCTTGGTCATGGTGCCCAGCTGCCAGAAATGCTGCAGAAAACACAGAACCTACCTCATACTTTTTAAATGGCCCCCTCCACTTCCACCTCCAAGAGAGCAAATATTTACACATTTCTCTTCCCCATCCAACAGTCCCTCCCAGTCCAGCCCCCTAGACCATGGCTCCAGCAGCAGCTCAGGTACTTGGGGAAATACCTGGGGTTTAGTCTCACAAAATCTTGGATTTGAAAGGAATTGATTTAATAACACACACACCCCAAGTAGAGGGAAGCTGACTCTATTTACTTTTCTTCTAGTATGGAGCACTTCTTGTCCTGCACCACATGATCCCTTGATCAGGCTCAAGAGCTCAACCCTGAGGCAAGTGACCAGAAGGAGAAAGGGGGAGCAGCTATGTCAGAGCAGAGAAGGCCACTTTGGCCTTTACTCTAGCCCCCTTGTGTCATGGAGTGATCAGCAACCTGGCCAAGATCTGGAGCCTTTTTCTGCCCTCCCCAGCAGGCAGTCAAGAGGGTCTCCCTGCTACTTCGGCTGGCATTGATGGCATCAACTGGAAATACTCAGTAGTGCCATCCTCAGGGGTCATACTAGAGGGGGGTAACAGGGCTGGGAACTCTCATGTCCTTGGCAGAGGGGGAACTGATGGGCCTCACAGTCATGGAAGAAAAAATTGTTTCAGAGAGTTTCAGTTCTGGGCCTCTTAAGGAAATCACAGAGCATCTTGTGATTTAGAGACAAATATGCAAGACAAGGAGAGCTCTAAGCCACAGGTTTGGCACACTGCCTGAATTTTCCCCTCCTCTTTCAATGTAATTACAGTTGAGCCATGTAGTAATTGGGTAACTTTTTCCAAAGGAATCCTTTCACCAAGAGTGAATCATACTTGCCACAAAGAGAACACAGAGACAGATAAAAGACCTATAGATCCTATGGCTTATTGTGATAGAAGCATTTTGCCCCCATCCCCTTCTTCCTCAGGCCCCTAGCTGTGTTCAGGGTAGGAGCGAGAGCCAGGCACGGCGTTTTCCCAGATATTTTCTCCCCAGTTTTCCAAGGCATCTTCCTCCTGGCTTACTCTGCCCTGCAGCCAAGATGAGCTGTACAGTTTTGAGGGTGCCAATGGGTTCTGTAGAAAAAGGACTGTTTTCCCTCCTTTGGTTCCCGCACCTACAAAAGTGGGTGGTAAAGCCTGGGTCAGCAGCTGGACGGTCTCTGGGGACAGAAAGGATTCCTAGCTCAATTGGGTGACCCTGGATGCAGCTTCAGTCCTCTGTTACTGGGGTTTCACCTGGACCACAAAGAGTTTCTGAGGCACTGTGTGCACTCAGCGACATTTCTTCTACTCCTGATTTAACTAGAGCTGAAGAGCCCCGCCCTCACCACAGACCCTTCCCGCCAAGTCTCGATCCATATGACCATTTTCCATGTGGGATAAAAGCCTCGGATAATAAAATATTCATTGTAAAACTATTTTCCATTGGATTCATAGCCACACACAGCTGGATCTCCTCCTGTAGTGGCCTGCAGCCTGCTTGGAAGGGTTGTGTTCAGCATCCTGGAGAGGAGGCTGGGTGAGGGTGGGAGGAGGCACCTCTGACTAATAGACACTCCGTCCTCCCAAAACAAACCCCTGCCACCCTTCCCATTGGTGCATGGGGTGGAGAAGGGCTGGGACAACTCAGCTCTCCATCTATTTAAAGGCAAGGGAGGGGCTCTGGGAGCTACTTGCCTGGGACCCTTGCACCTCAGGGGAGAGGAGCATTATCCTGCAGAGCAGCACCATGTCTTGTGTGAGTAGAGAAAGGGATGGGGCAGCTTTGCTGGAGGTAGGGCTGTGGGGAATGTGTTGGCTGGGTGTGAGGGTGCTTGTGCTAGCCTTCTCCAGCTGCACATCAGCCCCAGTGTCAGAGGGTCTGCTAGAGCTGGGTGCCTGCTGCTGGTGAGGAATGATCCCTGCTGCATCCACTACAGAGAGCTGACTGCTCTTTTGTGTTCTGGCAGCAGTGGTTCTCTTTTCATGTAGGATCCCTTTTTCCTGTAGGACCTGCGGGGATCCTTGCTGGGTTGAGTCCTAAGCTGGGGTAACCTGTTTTACTGCAGCTCTGCTCTGGGGAAGCCGCTGCAGTAACATTTATCGCTGTCTGAGCATCTTCTCTGGGCAGCCTTGCTGCTTGCTTTCTGGCTGAAGTTTTCATGAGTCATTGAATTGTTATTCTTCTCTTTCTTGGAAGGAATGTTCTGTGAATGTCAAGGACTACATTCAAATATCTTAAGAGGTTAGAGAGGTTATCTTAAGAGCTGGTATCAAGAGTATGGGGTCATACTCTTCACAGAGTTGCCCAGCAACAGGGGAAGGGGCAAGAGGCACAAACTGAAACGTGGGGAGTTATAGCTGAATATGAGGAAAAACTTCCTCACTATGAGGGTGACAGAGCACTGGAACAGGCTGCCCAGAGAGGTTGTGTAGTCTGCTGCTCAGCAGATATTCAAAAGCCTGCACATGACACTCTGCAACCTGTTCTACATCAACCTGCTTTAGCAGGGGGGTTTGACTTGATCTCCAAGATCCCTTCCAGCCCCAACTATTCTGTAACTGCTAAGGAGATGCTTGTGTTAGAAGAGTGATTACACTTCTTTAATTAATTTGCCTTTCATTAGTCTGAGTGTGATTAAGCAGGGATTGTCCCAAGTGCAAGCTTATTTTTTAAGGTGGGATAGGAAAAGATTTTCAGTATTCTTGAGGTCTTTCCTCTGCTGTGATGGAAAAATGAGTACATATGGGTTTGCTAGGATACTTTGGTTCTCCTAGAGAGAAGGAGGGGGGGAAAGGTGTCTATGTGGAGCAGAAGAATGTTCTTGCAAATACTGAGACTACAAAAATAAAAAAGCTCAAACCCTTGGGAGATGGGGGAAAAAAGGTGTCTGAGCCCTTGGACCTGGGCAAGACTTGAAGTTCAAACACGAGAGAGGGGAAGGGAGTGGAGGCTCCATCCCTGCCATCCATCCCAGACAGACTTGTGTGGGATGACACGAGACCCACAAGGCACATGGGTGTGTTTGGGATGGGGTGGGTGTGATTGGAGTGTGCAGGTACCTACACTTCACTGCTGTGAAATGCAGATATGTTGATGAGAGCAGCAGGAGAAAGATTAGGAAATCGAGCTCCAATCAAATGTATCATGTGATTGGGGTAACTTCTCTGGGATGCCCTTGCTGCAATGCCCTAGGGCAAGGGAGCTTCCCTGTTTCTCCATGGGTCCAAAGCAAAGCATGTCTTGAAAGGCAGCAGGGAAAACTGCCAAGTCAGAACAAGTGAACCAGCAGGTACTGAGCTAATGTCTCTGCTTCCATGTTCCCCAGGGACCAGTGTGCACCAACTTGGGTCTCAAGCCTGGCCAGTGCCTCACTGTCAAGGGGAAGATTGCACCAAATGCCAAGAGGTGAGTTGTGCTGTGCTGCCCAGGCAGCACTGAGGGGTCGGCAAAAGGACTCGCTCCCTTGAGTAGGAGACGAGAAGGGGTTAACTCCAGCAGTGCTTCCCAGTGAGTCATCACCTAATGCACATTGCAGGGACAGAACTGCCAGGGGGCTAAGCCAAAGCAGATGTGAAGCTCCAGCTGCACATGCTGGCAGTGACCACATCCTCTCTAGTGCAGGGTAAAGGAAATGGAAGCTGTGTCTGTACTGAGATTTGGGTTGAGACCGTCTGCTCCACCACATCCTCTCCCCTGCATGAAGATGGCCAGGAATAGGGACATTTTTGGTGCCCTAGTGGCGTTGTCTCTCACATGGTGGTGGGGAAAGAAGGAAGAAAGGTGGTAAGCAGGCAGGTGGAGCCTGTAGCCGCTGTAGCAGAACTAGCCATGTTCCAGGAAACATGTCCCAGCTCTTCCCAGTGCCTTTGAAGTTTGATACTGAATGAAGCCTCCCAGGCTTTCTCTTGCCAAGTAATATGCCTCTTCTCATCTGAGTAAGAGGCCTGAAGGCAAGGTGGGACACTAGGCTAGGAAGCTTCCTTCCACTGCTGTTGCAGATACTTTGGGATAGCTAATGACACGGTAATTTTTTCAGCTGCCTGCAGGATGGGGAGAAGGCAGTGGCTGTCAGGCAGGATGCAGTACTAGCTAACTGTTCAGGACTGAGAGAAAATCTATGGAAAGCAACTGACTCCTTGGGAATTGGTCTGGGTGTAAGATATTTCTGTTCAGGGCACAGTGTGCTGAACCATTCTCTTGTTAAAACCTTTGAGAAAACCAAGTGGTGTCTCTCCCAGGGATGGCACTCTGGAACCCATCACCCCAGAAGAGGAAAGTGGCCCTTACTGCCACAGCATCATCTTTTTAGGGAAGCTGTGTAATTTAGCAAAGGGTTTCTCTTAAGTTACCCTCAGTTGGGCTTGAAGAAACAGACCCAGGGAAGCTCATGGTAATGAGAAACATGCTACCATAGTATTGATTTTAATTTTTTTAAGCTGTATTGATGTCTGCTTTCTTTTCTCTGCAGCTTTGTGATGAATCTGGGGAAGGATGCTACCCTCCTCGGACTTCACTTCAATCCCCGTTTTGATGCTCATGGTGATGTGAACACCATCGTGTGCAACTCAAAGAAGGTGGAAGAGTGGGGTGCAGAGCACAGGGAGACTGTCTTTCCTTTCCAGAAAGGGGGCACAGCAGAGGTGAGGCATGCATGTATTGATGTATATACATACTCTCTGTACATGCTCTGGTGAAGGGAGGCTGTTTGGCACAGGACACCCAGCTGCAAGGGCTGTCTTGGGGCTGTCTGTACAGGAGGTGGCTGGCTTCTCCTGCTTCGCCAGTGCCACCACTCAGAGATCTAAGCACTGATGGAGGGTGGGGATCAAATGTGCAAGCTCCATCTGGCTCAAAGATGTTACTATTGAACAGAGCAGGGAATGGGCATCTCTTGGGAGACCAGAATAACACTCCTGCTGTTGATGAACAGGTTATTCTACTGAGTTTGTTCACCCTGCGAAGCAGAGGGTGGCACAGCAATGCTGCAGAGGGGAGAGGCTTGAGGAAACTTTCTCTGACTTCTCCATTTGTCTTGCAGATCACTTTTGGTGTCAACCAAAATTATGTGACAGTCCACCTGCCGGGCCACCAGTTCACGTTCCCTAACCGGCTTAACCTCTCTGTCTTTGACTACTTTGATACACAAGGGGACTTCACACTCCAGTCCCTCAGCTGGGAATAACTTCCTCTGACACCTCCATATCAAAGATACAGAAAAAGCAATCAATAAATAAGAGTTTTGGTGTACTAAGTCTCAAAATCTAATCTGTTTAATACTGCAAGTCCACATGGTTTGGGCACCTAGCTAATTGTCACTGGGGGGGAGAGTAAAAGCATCCCTTAAGCAAGGTCACACACTCTTGAGGTGGAGACTGATATCTTACACTGCCTGAATAAATTAAATCTATCTCTGCCTAAGCTAAACACCCCTGGCTGCCATCAGACAGCATTGAGTGGCTGTGCTAGGTGAGCCTAGTGGGGTGTGGAGTGAGGGGAAATTCCCCAATTATGCTAGCTTTGGCTGCAGCCTCCTGTAGAGGCTGGTCCTACTCCTATGTCTGCTTGGGACCTCTTGCTGCTGTATGGAGACAATAGAAAAGCTGCCTGCTGGGTGTGACAGAGCATGTAGAGAGCTCCTCATCCAAATCCTTTCTTCCAGTAACTGCAGGAGCACAAAGAGTTGTGCTGTGGCACACGAGGGCAGTAACATAGAGGTGTCTGGTTTTATTCTGCCCCTTGTGCCTTGCCTGTTCCATTCAGAACTGAGGGAGGCAGCAATGCCCAGCTGGAGTGTGGGATGCTAAGGATGTGTGCACTACACTTTTATTCCTGCTTAATTTGGCCCAAATGAACCTGAGCACTTCTCAGTGTAAACTGAGCCTAGACTCTGAGGAGTCTGAGGCAGTCAGGCATGTTCGATGTTACTGCATAGCTGCATTGGGGACTCTCTCAATCTAATGCTGCCTTGGCACTGCTATTGAGCATGCTGTGCCTGGTGGGTATAGGAAAGGTGGGATCTTCCCTGTCCATGGTACACAGTAGTCACCAGGTAGGTCTGGGATGAGATAACCCAACCTTTGGGTCCTCACTTCCAGGCTTGGCCACGAGCAACAAAAAGCACTAACAATTTGATGTGCTACAGGATTCCCTGCAGGCCTGACTGGGCTAATTCCTCACATTAAGCAGTTGCAGAGCAGCTGGAGAACAGGGACTTTTTCCTACAGCAGTAGTACCTGCTTGTTGGGGAAGATGAAATAAGAAAGCCTTATAAATATGATTACCTAGCAAAAGATTCTGAGAATGTAGAAACTATAAGCGAGATTGAAATGAAGACAAGCTTTGAGATACCAAACCCCAGTTACTGAACAACTAGAAAACAATGGCATGGCTGCCTGCAGGTAATCCCCCCTTTGATTAAACAATACCCTCTGCTTGCAGACAGGTCCAAGGGTCAAAGCAGACCCTACCAACTTGGCAGAGGGTCAAAAAAGCAGCTTTTAGGGTTTAAAATATAACACTGTATGGTAATGCAATAGTTCTCATAGGCTGTATGCAAATGTTATAAGATTTGTAGTTTGTTCTAGATTGGTTAATGAAAATTAGAATATTCAACACAGAAGATGATTTATTGCATTGTAAGCGACAAGCTCTCTCTCTTAGCTCTCTTCTTTTAACTTCCTTAAATCTTCTCTCTTAACTGCTCTCTTAGACCTTCGCTCTTAACTCTCTTAGATCCTCGTTCTTAGCTCTCTTCTCTTGCCTCTCTGACCTGCTCTGGGCTGCATCTTGCAGCTCTCAGCAGGTCTCTTACACTAACGTTCTTTCACAATAAACCTCATGCTCTACAACCCGACTACAGAGATCTCTCGTCTGTCCCGGCCATCTGAAACCGACCCGCAAACTCCACACCTGCTGTTCTTACTTCATAATTCATTAAACTCTGCCAGGTCCTGGGTCCTAGGTACCAATGCAGAGAGAGGCTGGGCTGCTAGGAATTGTGGGGCTGAGGAGGAAGAGAGCTTAGCTGAAAGGGAGGAACACTTGGGGTGTACAGGCAACTTGAGGCCCTCCAGCTTGATCGCTCTTGAAGTCCTGTATTGGCCAAAGCCAGTCTGCTTTGGATGATCACATCACACTCTTTTTACGGCTACGTCTATAATTATAAACATGTGTCGTGGGATAGCCTTGATTGGGATTTTCCAATGCAGAAACGAAGGAGGTGGAGCTGGAAATGAGGTACCCAAAAAGGAGGTATTACAGTTTCTGCCTCCAGAACTCATAAAACCAAGAGAGAACCTGGAGAAGTCCTCTTATAGACTTCCAGCTCGCTGAGAAAAGATATCGCTCTCTTTCTCCTCCGTGCCGTCTGGTGAGGTCCACCCAGACCACGTGACCTGGGCTACCGGGCCGAGATGGCGGGGGAGGGGGGGAACCTGGGCTGGCGTTTCAGTCCCTCACGGTGGCTCTATGTGAGAGGGAGCCAGATCGGCTCCGCCCGAGCTGAGAGGGGTTTCGTTTTGCTGTCCCAGGCCGAGGTGACTCAGTTTTGCCATCCCCCACTTCGCTTGGCCAGCCCAGCCAGCTCCGCGCACAGTCTAGCATGGGAGAGAGAACTCAGACGCGGCTCCATGGTGTGGCCTGGTGCGGGAGAGGGCTTGGGCCGGCCCCCTGCAGCTAGGATGCGGCCCCGCCGGCCTCCTGCAGCTCAGGAACGGCTTGGATGGAGAACGGCGCAGACGGACTCCTCGCCCTCAGCTCAAACGCTGAGAACGCTACGCTTGAACAATGCGGGCTAAGGTCATGTGACCATCACCCGGCCGAAAGACAACTCTTTTTTATCAGTATCAGAATGGGACTTGAAAACATCTGTTCTCCCCTACACAGAAAAAAGAAGGATGAAGACACCTACAAAAGGTATGTCGGAGTTTGGATCTAGTTTTTTTTGGGGTTTTTTTCTCTTCAGGAATTTTTCTCCCATGGGTTGCTAGGTGACTAATGGCTGCGTACATAAGAGAACAAAAGCACATGGCTAGGGCTTTTCTCCTTGGCAAGGTGGAGGAGAATTCCTCTCATGGAAGCAGGGACAACACGAGATTTCGGGACTGAAAAAAGCAAGGGTGGGGAGAGGGTTGGCCTCTTGCTCGGGACCCTCAGAGCCGGACGGTTGGAGCTGCTGTTTGCCGAACCCACGGCCGCTGACAGACCAGCACAGAGCTGCCGGGCTTTCTGCTGTGAGTTTTTCCCTCTACCCCATCGGGAGCCAAGCTGCCACCAGCCTGTCTCTCCCCCGCTCCTCCGGCGCCACTCGGAGTTTTCGCTACACTGTAACTGTGCTCCCCCTGCACGCCGGGACCTCCTGCTGTCCCAGCTCGTTGTGTCCGAGGATCCTGCTGTGGCACCAACACCAGCCGCCCCCCCAAGGATTTGTGAAACAAAGGCTCTCCTCCATCCCTCTCTGCCTCGGGCAGCCGCCATTGCTGTTGTGGTACCTGAGCTCACACCAGAGCGCCCCCTGCAGCTGCAGGGGAATCATTACACCCAGAGCACCCCCAGCAGCTGTAAAGGAACCACCGCACCCGGAGCACCCCCTGCAGGATGTGACTGGAACTGCACCAAAAGGGGAAAGGTGCCTGAGGCCAGGCAGGCTGCCACTGGGTTTCTGCTTCTGTTTGTTGGTCAATGCCATAGTTGTTGTTATTTGTTAGCTTTGTTTTAGATATTAGTAAAGAACTGTTATTCCTATTCCCATATCTTTGCCTGAGAGCCTCTTGATTTCAAATTTATAATAATTCGGAGGGAGAGGGGTTACAGTTTCCCATTCCAAGGGAGGCTCCTGCCTTCCTTGGCAGACACCTGTCTTTCAAACTAAGACAAGGTACGACATAAAGACTCCAAGTTCATGAATGTAGCAAAGCCTATATCCAGAGAGGGAGGAGATGAGGAGTGCCTTAAACTTTGAGGCTGAAATTTCTCTTGTAAAGATATGTTGATAAACTCGGCTATAATATGTCCGGTAATATATGAACAATGGTCTAAAAGAGTGAAAAAAGGGGGATGTCATGTTCTAGCTACAGCCAGTGGACTAAGACTCCTTTGTAAAGATTCCTTGCCCTGGGAATAATAGAAGAAGACTTGTGTTGCTGATAATGAGAAAAGGGAATTTCGTTGCCGCTGTAATAGAAATGTTCATCCTCAAAAGAGTACCTCAGCGACCATCATATGCCCATTGTAGTAGTCCTGGGAAAACTACTAAAGTGGGAGGGATTCTCCAGAACAAGCAGATCTTTTTTCCCTCTGGGCAGCTGCTTGTTGTGAGGCTGACAACCATAGGAACTGTATTTCCTATGGGGTATCAACATGGTAAAGCAAGAGAAAACTTCTCTCCCTACATGAACTGAGAAAGGAACTGTTCCAGAGGTGGTAAACTAACTAAAAGTCAAAGTGTTGTCTTTTTGTATGGTCAGTGGGAAAGAAATGGAGAGGTGGGGGGGAAGAAGGGTGTTCTAAAAGTTTTATTCTGATTCCTGATTGTTATTATTCTCCTTTTTTTAAAGACTGTTAATAAATTCCCTTTATATTCCTTAAAGTCTAAACCTGTTTTGCCTACTTCTAATCCTTATCTCATAACTAAAATTAAGTAATTTTAGTAAGTGTGCTGGCATTTAGCCAAAAACTCGAATAGGCGAATTAAAACCACTACAACATGGCATCGAGCATTGCCACCCTGTGCATAGGCATGGAAGGGGGACAGCATAGCCTGGCGATTCTTTCCATGTGGTGGTAAGGATGAAGCCATCATTTCTGCAGAAGAGACGTTCAGCAGCATGGAAATGAGCCATGCTAGGCTAGATGGTATCAAGGTAAGAGACCTGGCTTAGTTTACACAAGGGTGCTGGCACAGTCTGGCAGACTGGGGTACATTTGGTAGGCCAGAGAACTGGGAGTTTCCCTCAACCACAGCAGGGCCATGGTGCTGGTGAGGGTACCATGAACTGTCATGATGGACACAGAGGAGAGCTCTCTCCTTGCAGCTTCCTCTGCTGGGCTGGTCTTCGAAGCTGAGCAAATGTGCTGGACTCCCTTGGCTATAGTACAGGGGAATCTCACAATGCCTCTTAATTATACTTGGCAATCTTTCTTTAGATTCTTCAAATATTTTTTGTGAAGGTTTCTTGAAGAAAGCTTAGTGGTAGCTTTACCTCAGGAGTATGAACCTAGTGAGGTCTCCTGCTAGCGTGGTGTGGTAGTTTGAAAGCAAATCAGTGAGAGGCTCAAAGTCAGAACTACACTTTAATAGGAAAAATGTAGTAATACCAAAAAAACCAAAAAAAAAAGAAACCACTGACAGAGTCGGAATACAACCTGACACCCTATCGGTCAGGGTGTTGGTAGTAGTCCACTTAGAAGGTGGTTGCAGTCCTCTGGGAGTGATAGATGTGGTTCTGTTGAAGCAATGATCCTGAGAAAGGTGTAGTTCTCCTCTGAAGGTCCAGTGGTGGTGTAGAAGGGTCCGGTCTTCCTCTGGGAATCCCGTGGAAAAAACTCCCTATAGTGCTTCAAATCTCAGTTTATATGCAGATCGGGATACATTGGTTCCTCCCCCTGGGCGGGGCATCTCACAATGGGATGATGAGCCACTATCTGCAATGTTTGGGGTGAGTGAAGTGCCCATCCGGCCCCAACGACTGGCCCATTAGCAAACCATTCTGCAGCCATCAGGAGCACTGCCACGCCTGGCCCTAATGACCCGCCTATTGGCAAACAGTTCTGCGGCCACCAGGAACACTGCCACGCCCGGCCCCCAGCATCCCACGAAGATGGTGATAGAATACATACCATTGCAACGTAAGACATTATCCACCCCTTATTCTATCACCATCTATGTGATACCCAAACCAGTACCCCCTTTATACATATATATATACATATACAATGAAACTTTACACACAGTTCTCACTTAAAATTAAGTTTCCTTGTGGTACACAATGGGTTTCCCCATCTTTCTGCATTACCCACCAAGTGTAACCAGGTCCTTGAGCAAAAACAACCCCGTGGATAGGTTTGCCTTTGTCTGAGGTGGGACTAATCCAAACAGTCTTTCCTAAAATACCTCTCATGTGTACCACAGGGACTCTATCTCCCTCCACTGTGTGCAAGGGTTCAGACTGGGCAGGACCAGCTCGATTGATGGAGCCTCGTGTGTTGACCATCCAGGTGGCCTTTGCTAAGTTCATTTCCCAATATTTGAAGGTCCCCCTGCCAAGTGCCTTCAGGGTGGTCTTAAGTAGTTCGTTGCACCGTTCAACTTTCCCGGCAGCTGGTGCATGATAAGGGATATGATATATCCACTCAATGCCATGTTCTCTGGCCCAGCTGTTTATAAGGCCATTCTTGAAATGGGTCCCCTTGTCCGACTCAATTCTCTCAGGGGTGCCATGTCTCCACAAGACTTGCTTTTCCAGGCCTAAGATGGTGTTTCGGGCGGTAGCATGAGGCACAGCATAGGTCTCCAACCATCCAGTGGTTGCTTCCACCATGGTCAGCACGTAGCGCTTTCCTTGGCAGGTTTGGGGAAGGGTGATGTAGTCAATTTGCCAGGCTTCCCCATACCTATACTTCAACCATCGTCCACCGTACCACAGAGGCTTCACCCGCTTGGCCTGCTTGATCATAGCGCAGGTCTCGCAGCCATGGATGACCTGTGAGATGCTGTCCATGGTCAAGTCCACCCCTCGGTCACGAGCCCATCGGTACGTTGCATCTCGTTCCTGATGACCAGAGGCATCATGGGCCCAACGAGCTAGAAATAATTCTCCCTTGTGCTGCCAGTCCAGATCCACCTGTGATACTCTCAGTTTGGCAGCTTGGTCCACCTGCTCGTTGTTACGATGCTCTTCATTGGCCCGACTCTTGGGTACATGTGCATCCACATGTCGAACCTTCACAGTCAGCCTCTCTACACGGGTAGCGATGTCCTGCCAAATCTCAGCGGCCCAGATGGGTTTTTCTCTGTGCTGCCAGTTGGCCTTTCTCTAGCGATTCAACCAACCCCACAAAGCGTTAGCTACCATCCAGGAGTCAGTGTAGAGATAGAGCCGAGGCCACTTCTCTCACTCAGCAATATCCAAAGCCAGCTGGATGGCTTTAAGCTCTGAGACCTGACTCGATCCACCTTCTCCCTCAGTAGCTTGTGCAACTCGTCGTGTGGGGCTCCATACAGCAGCTTTCCACTTCCGGTTAGCACCCACAATTCGGCAGGAACCATCAGTGAAGAGGGCATATCGTCTTTCACTCTCCGGTCGCTCGTTATATGGTGGGGCTTCCTCAGCACGTGTCACTTGCCCCTCTTCTTCTTCAGAAGATAATCCAAAAGTCTCACCTTCAGGCCAGTTTGTTATAATTTCCAGAATCCCAGGGCGATTAGGGTTTCCTATCCGGGCTCGCTGTGTGATCAGCGCAATCCACTTGCTCCATGTGGTGTCGGTGGCATGATGTGTGGAAGGAACCTTTCCCTTGAACATCCAACCCAGCACTGGTAGTCGGGGTGCCAGAAGCAGCTGTGCTTCGGTGCCAATTACTTCCGAGGCAGCTCGAACTCTTTCATAAGCCGCAAGAATCTCTGTCTCGGTTGGGGTATAGCTGGCCTCAGATCCTTTGTATCCCCCACTCTAGAACTCAAGTGGTCATCCTCGAGCCTCTTCAGGTCCCTTCTGCCACAGGTTCTAGGATAGACCATTCTCCCCAGCCGCAATGTAGAGCACATTTTTCACATCCTGCCCTGTTCTGACTGGCCCAAGGGCTACTGCATGGGCAACCTCCTGCTTAATTTGTTCGAATGCTTGTTGTTGCTCAGGACCCCACTGGAAATCATTTCTTTTTCGTGTCACGAGGTAAAGAGGGCTTACAATTGTGCTGTATTCCGGGATATGCCTTCTCCAAAACCCGACAGCTCCTAGAAAAGCCTGGGTTTCTTTCTTGTTCGTAGGTGGGGACATAGCAGTGATCTTGTTGATTACTTCTGTTGGGATCTGGCGACGTCCATCTTGCCACTTGACTCCTAAGAACTGGATTTCTTGAGCGGGTCCCTTAACCTTACTTCGCTTGACGGCAAAACCAGCTCTTAGGAGAATCTGGATGATCTTCTTTCTTTTCTTAAAGACTTCCTCTGCTGTGTTCCCCGATATGATAATGTCGTGGATGTACTGCAAATGTTTTAGAGCCTCACCCTTTTCCAGTGCAGCTTGGATCAGTCCATGGCAGATGGCGGGGCTGTGCTTCCACCCCTGGGGGAGTCTGTTCCAGGTGTATTGCACTCCCCTCCAGGTGAAAGCAAACTGAGGCCTGCACTCTGCTGCCAGAGGAATGGAGAAAAAGGCATTGGCAATATCGATGGTCACGTACCACTTTGCTGCCTTGGATTCCAGTTCATACTGAAGTTCCAACACGTCTGGCACAGCAGCACTCAGTGGTGGTGTGACCTCATCCCAGCCCTGATAATCCACTGTCAGTCTCCATTCTCCCCTGGACTTACGCACTGGCCATATAGGGCTGTTAAAGGGTGAATGAGCTTTGCTGACCACCCCTTGGCTCTCCAGTTTACAAATCATCTCGTGGATGGGAACCATAGAGTCTCTGTCTGTGCGGTACTGTCGTCGAGTCATTGTGGCGATTGGTACCTGCTGTCCTTCAACTTCTAGCAGTTCCACAGCAGAGGGGTCATCTGAGAGACCAGGCAAGGTATTTAGCTGTTGGATGTCTTCTGTTTCTTCTGTGTCTATCCCGAATGTCCAACGATGTCCTTTTGGGTCTTTGAAATACCCATTTCTAAGATAGTCTATGCCCAGGATGCATGGGGCCTCTGGGCCGGTCACGATGGGGTGTTTCTGCCACTCATTCCCAGTTAAACTTACTTCCGCTTCCAATACAGTCAGCTGCTGGGATCCTCCTGTCACCCCAGAAATAGAAATAGATTCTGTTCCCACGTACCTTGATGGCATCAGGGTACATTGAGCGCCGGTGCCAACCAAAGCCGTGTATCTTTGTGGGTCAGATGTGCCAGGCCATCGGATCCACACAGTCCAATAGATCTGGTTGTCCTTTTCCTCTACCTGGCTAGAGGCAGGGCCCCTCTATTCCTGATCGTGGTACACGTTGCTCTCTTCCTGTAAATA
Source organism: Eopsaltria australis (assembly GCA_034509425.1). Taxonomy (NCBI): domain Eukaryota; kingdom Metazoa; phylum Chordata; class Aves; order Passeriformes; family Petroicidae; genus Eopsaltria; species Eopsaltria australis. Next base: position 106,644 of record JAVTVJ010000821.1, read on the forward strand.
TGTTCTTGAGGTCCCTTCAAGAGGATCGGTCATATTGTCATTCCTATACTGTTCAGAGTTCTGTCCACAAGAGACTGGAGCGGCGTTGACTCTAGGTGGGCTCCTTGTGGTAGCTGTTCCTCTTTTCAGTTCATGTACTCAGGCTACTAAGGAAGAGGTGGGTTTTCTGTCCCACTTTCTCATGTCTTCTCCATGCTCCTGAAGGAAAAACCAGAGGTTACCTCGTGGAGTGTATCTTCTTTCTCTGGCTGGGGAATGTTGGCTCTTAATAGCAGAGACCCTTGTTGGTTATGGCGAGATGTGGTGAATTTCTTGCTTCAGCTCCTTTCTGAGTTTCTCTTCCAAGATCCGGACGTGCTCAGCCAGCTGTGTTTCCACAGATGAGACATGGGTGCGAAATGGGGCAGTGACAGCATCCTCATAAATTCTAAGTTTGTTGTCCAGTACTCCCACCTTGTCCGCTCCTTCCCTCCATTGCAGTGTTGCTAGGTAACGGGAGTATATCTCTGGTCCAAGCCGTGCGAATCTCAGCCACATCTGTGACGTGCATTGGACATCATCTGGGTTCTTAGGGAATCTCTCATCTTCTGAGAAAATGATCTCCAGCACGGCCAATTCTCTCAGGCATCGGATACCTTGTTCCATTGTGCTCCATTTTCCTTGGTGCACCTGGAGGTCTTCTTTACAAAGGTATCTGTCTTTTACGCTTGCCAGCAGTCGCTGCCAGAGGCTGAGAGTTTATTGGGTTTTCCCGATCCCCTGGTCAATGACCACATCCTGGGTCAGGGATCCAAGTTGCCTGGCCTCACTTCCATCTAGCATGGTGTCATTGGCTGCAGGGTCCCAGATGCGAAGAAGCCAGGTCAGGATGGATTCATTTGTCTGGCGGGTGAACTCCCTCTGTAGGTCACGCAGCTCACCCAGGGATAAAGAGTGAGTGATGATCTCTGGCTCCGTCTCTTCTGCTTGGTGCGAAGGTCCAGCCTCCTCCTCATCGGTCGCTGTGCGGGCTGATTTGCTCCTGGTTTTCTTTTTCTGAAGGGGGGCAACTGCTACTGGCTTAGGCTGTTCTGGCTTGGTGATGGCTTGTGTGGAGACTCAGTCGTTTCTTTCAGTCTCTTTTTCCTCTATGACAGTTTGTTTAGATACGGTGCCTGTTGTTTTGCTGCTTTTCTTGTCCTCATCCTGAGGATACTGTGCTGCATCGAGCATTGTTCTGACTCTAAGCATGGTGTACACAGTGCAGGCTGTACAAAGAAGACAAAGCAGAACTAACAGCAAGATTATACCATCTTTGACATCCAAAGGGAACTCAATATTTTCAAAAAGTGTTGTGTCAGGTCTGAAAGGCTGAAAGAAACCATTCTCTACTCTTTCCCCTAGGGGCTGGGTGCGATTGTTGAGGAGGCCCCAGATGTAACAGCCCATACCAGGACAAGCAAACAAAATTGAGTATATATTCCGAATGGTGTTCATTGCCTCGGAGGTTATCATGCAATAGACATAGTAAACTAGTAAAGCAATTTTTATACGATACCCCGGCCTACACAGGAGCATTACCACAGGCGGAAATATATACAGAGCAAGGTACAGGACACATGTAAGTATGTTGAGTATCATGGTGAATAGGTGGCTTCTAGAATACAATATTGTAATTCTGACTTTCCTCAGGGCCTGGCCTCACGTTTGGGCGACAAAAAATGTGGTAGTTTGAAAGCAAATCAGTGAGAGGCTCAAAGTCAGAACTACAATTTAATAGGAAAAATGTAGTAATACAAAAAATGAAAAAAAAAAAGAAACCACTGACAGAGTCAGAATACAACCTGACACCCTGTCGGTCACGGTGTTGGTAGTAGTCCACTTAGAAGGTGGTTGCAGTTCTCTGGGAGTGATAGATGCGGTTCTGTTGAAGCAATGATCCTGAGAAAGGTGTAGTTCTCCTCTGAAGGTCCAGTGGTGGTGTAGAAGGGTCTGGTCTTCCTCTGGGAATCCCGTGGAAAAAGCTGCCTGTAGTGCTTCAAATCTCAGTTTCTATGCAGATCGGGATAGATTGGTTCCTCCCCCTGGGCGGGGCATCTCACAATGGGATGATGAGCCACTAGCTGCAATGTTTGGGGTGAGTGAAGTGCCCATCCGGCCCCAACGACTGGCCCATTAGCAAACCATTCTGCAGCCATCAGGAACACTGCCACGCCTGGCCCTAACGCCCGGCCTATTAGCAAACCGTTCTGCGGCCATCAGGAACACTGCCACGCCCGGCCCCCAGCATCCCACGAAGATGGTGATAGAATACATACCATTGTAACTTAAGACACGTGGCTATTTCTTGAAGTGACTCACTGTTCTTGTGAAATCTATGACTCACTCTTGTCCTGACTTTGTTATTGCTTGGCCCGTTGCTAACAAGGAGATGTGGAGTGGCAAAGGTTCCCCAGCTGTAAAATTTAGACATATCGAAGCTGACTGCTCCCTTCCACCCACTCCCCGGCCTTGTGCAAGGTGGAGGCTGGAGTGTGAGGGCTGAAGGACCTGAGGATGGAGTCAGGATCCCTCAGACAAGCACTTTCCCTGCCCAGTTGAGCAGGATGAGCAGCCATGTAAAGGGGAAAGTGGTGCAACAACATTGATGGAAGACACTGCATACTGGCATGGAAGGTGATGCACTTTTATTTCTCAACCTGACCCAAGCCAAAGGTCAGGTCTTCCCAACCTGCTCACCCCTCACTTTCCCTCACAGATCCCGACAACTCCCTGAAAGCCAGGGGGATGCTGTGGCTTCCCGCAGCCTGCTGAGAGCGTGCTGCAGGCTGTGCCATGCCCATCCCAGCATGGCCACGGTGCTCGACAGCAGCTGCTGGTGAGCAGGGTGTAGAGGAAGGGGTTGACACAGCTGTTGCCATAGGCCAGGCAGGTGACACCGAAGTTGAGGTAGGCCTGGGCGGTGGGGCCGATGCCCAGCCCTTCTCCCTGGTACAGCCCAGCCAGCTGCCAGGCCCAGAAGGGGAGGAAGCAGGCCCAGTAGGCCACGATGGTGGCAGAGATCCTGAAGAGGAGCCGCCGGGCAAGAGCCTGGCCGGCCACTGGCAGCCACAGGCGCCAGGCCAAGGACCAGTAGGCCCAGGCCAGGCGGGTGTAGACGATGCCCTGCACTGCACCAGGTACCCGGATGCTGGTGGTGAATAGCACCGTTAGGTAGAGCTTGAAAGCTGATGGCATCCAGGTGGGGACACAGATGCGCTTGTGGGGGCCGTCCCCCTCCCACAGCTGAGTCATCACCATCATGGGGGCCGTGAGCAGGAGTGAGAGCAGCCAGAGGATGGTGCTGGCCAGTTTGTGGTAGGCATTGCTGGCCCGCCTGGCCCACAGAGGCTTAGCCACTGCCCAGTACCTCTCCAGGCTCATGGCAGTCAGGAGGAAGATGCTGGCATGCATGGTGAGGAGGTCCAGGCTGAGCAAAAGCCTGCAACCCACATCCCCGAAGAACCAGTTGTGGGCGAAGTAGGTGCACACCACAAAGGGGATGGTGGAGAGGTACAGGAGGTCAGCCAGGGTAAGGTTGATCATGGAGACCCCCAAGGAGCCTGCTGAGCAGCCTGCTACCCTGCCAGAGTCCACTGCCACCGTGTAGATGTTCCCCACTATCCCAGTGTTATAAATAAAAGTGGGAAATTCATGCTCAAATATGTAATATCGAAATATATAGTTAAAAAAGGTTTAGTTGTAACCAGTTTTAGAACAAGCAGAGCCTGCCCAAGAAAAGAATTGTGGCCTCGCCCAGGGAACTGATTTACATCCCAAAGACAGCACTACAGAGAACAGCGACACATCGGGGAAAACATTAAGCCGACCCCTGATATCTACATTTTCCAAGGAGAGTTTCCCGGCAGAGCTGATGGCAGAACTGATCGACCATCTCTGAAAATCCCATCCCAGCTCAGGTGTTAACGACCAGATCGGACCAAGATAAAGAACATCATGAGCCATCAGATAACATCCTCTGGTGATGAGAAATCAATCAAACACAAGATGCGTTTTGTCCACCTCAGTTTCATGAATAGCATGCTTCATGAATATGCTGAGTGGCAGAAACAATACCCAAAATCCGGACTTTATGGTCAAAACTGTATATAAACCAGCTGTTGGAAGCAGTCAGCGTGAACAGAGGGAGGTCTGATGCGATAGAGGTCAGACCTGCGTTCACCCAGTGCCAACCCCGGGCTTGGCACTGTCTCCCTTTTCGATCGTGGCATTGCGTGTTTGAACTCTCGGACACTAAATAAATTTTATACTTGTTTTACTATAAATTGGGCGTACCTATTTATTACACCAGTGAGGCACATGACCAGCAGCACTGTGCCCAGTGGTCCTGTGACCAGGCTGTCCTCTCCCAGGACATTGCTGTCATCACCCCCACCACTGCTTTCCTCCAAGAAACTGCCAGTCTTGGGATCCTCTCTAGAACTTGGGCTGATGAGGGAAGGGTTGTAAGACATCTTTGGGTAAGTTGAGCAAGAGCAAATCAAGCTCTCAGAGACCTGTTCCTTCCTCCTGCCTTCCCCCCTCGCTGTACAGGACACGTCCAGCAAAGCAGCCAAGGGAAGAATGGGGAGAGTTCATCAGAAATCGACAGGGTGCTCCAGAGAAGTCTATTCCTCATCTGCAGCTGCCCAGTCCATTTTTCTGATCTTGTCCATCACAAGCTCTGTCCAATTGTTTTCCTTAACCATGAAAGAGCCAAGAAAGGGACACTGTCCTTTCCTTCAAGACCAATACATGCAAGATAACCTCTGCCAGCCAGGAGGAAATGTCTCTTCTTCACTAGCTCTTCATTTGTTGCTTCTCCAGAGTTTGCTGAACTCACAGAAACAGTGGATGAAAAAGTGGATTTCTGCTCCCAAGTCTGTGTCAGCTCAGCTCAGACAGACTTTGGAAAGGTGGGCTCTGCCCTACTGAACCAACCTCCAAGAGCTGCCTTGACCACTGCATGGAGGAATGTGCCTGACTCACAGCTTCACACATAGGTGTGAATGCAGTTCCCAATTTATACTGGGCTTTTAGCCACCAGCTGAGGAACCCCACTGGCTCCCTCCTCTTTCTGGCGGACATGATTCCTTCCCCCATATCTTCCTGCATCTTTCTCCTGCTCCCTCTTCCTTCTTGTTCTTGTTTCCCTTTCTTTTCCCCATTTCCCCTCATACAGTTGTCCTCATTTGAGAGAGGAGACAACTGAAAGACAAGACTCCATAATATGGCAAGGAGGGTGGAAAGCATCATGCTGTGGCTTTAGAAAGGAAACAAGGGCCAGCCCTGGAAGTGCAATAGGCAGGGAGCAGCCATACAGCTCTCCCTAACCAAGTCAGGCTGAAAGAACCTGTCCCCTGCTCCCTCCCAAGGACGTCAGGGCCCTTTGAGGTTTGGGTGTTGTGCATAAAACCCCCAGTTTGCAAGCAGGCCCACCAGATGGTAGGACATATCACATTTTCTCTCCTGGCCCTTTTCCACCCTTGCCCTCAAGTCAGCAGTGAGCTCCTAAAGACTCAAAGAACTGGATATTTTAGACTCAGTCTTTCCTTCCTCTCCACAAAGACCATCCTCCTCATCTAAGCTTTCCCCCTGCTTCTCTCGAAGCCCCTGGAAGCTGCCTTGCCTCAGGGCAGGGAGCAGAAACCCATTAAGTAGGCACCACTGCCTTCTAGTGAGACAGCCTCGCGACACTGTCAGAGACAGAAATAGTTCGTGTCTCAAACATTGATATAAAGTTTTGCTCATCATAACCAAAACTGTATAAAGAAGCCACAAACAAAGAAGCTTCGCTGAAGATACCTGCCTGGGACTTTGGACTGAAACCAAGCTGCTTATTAGATAAAGGGAAGCCCATTGTTCAATCATCTCAGGCTGAGGAGGAGGTTTGCATCCACAAAAGGCCAAAGCCACCAGCTGTGGCCAAGTTTGGGATGGGGGGAGAGCACAGCTCACAGAAGCCAGGTTTTCATGGAACCCCCCCCCCCCCAGCTGAGGGGGGGGAGAGGAGGTTTTGGGTGTGGCGTAACCTCTGGTCAGAGGCAATGAACACCCATCCTCTGGCCCAGCTGTAGCACCCCCCAACCCCACAGGCCACATCCATGGGACTTTCACGTGAGAAGCAGCTGAGGGGGAGTCACAATCCATCAAAGACCCCCCCAAAGTGCTAGACCTTGCTCTACGGGGCTGCATGTGTTACAACAGATCCAGAGTCTGCTGTAAGAGACTGACGCCCCTCCCCCAGGGGGACATGCCTGGACATTGCTACCTGGCTCGAGGGTATATAAACCCATGAGATTCCAGGCTTTTTGGGGGGACTTTCACCACCAAGAAGACCAGCTGGAGAGAATCAACGGACCGTCGTTGGGATCCACAGAGTGGTGATATTTTCTTTATTCTGTTCCTGTTACTCTCTGTCTGTCCCCCCCACCTACTTCCTATTTCTTTCTTTCTCTCTTTCATGTTTACTGTCAAATAAAACCTTTGCTATTGTCACTGGCATATGGTCTCGTTTGCACCTTAATCGGGCAGGGGTATTTCTAAGAACCTTAATAACTAGATCCTAACATTTTGCCAACTGGATCATAACATTTATTGGCGTCACAGACAGGATGACATCCTCTGACCCGAAGTGCCTTTCTCAATAGTACTGTCTCTTCTCATGAAATTCCTTCTGCACTACATCTTAAAACTACATACTACTTCTTTAAAAGAAAATGGAAGATGGTTAGAATTCCTTCAATTAGATTTCTTACCACTTACACCACCTTCCTTTGAGGATTTGTGGACATTCTGATTTCTTCTAACTCTACATAGTACTTCTTTAAAGAAAATGGAAGATGCTTAGAATTCCTTCCATTAGGTTTCTTACCACTTATACCACCTTCCTTTGAGGAGTTGTGAGCATTCTGAAGTTTAAAATGTTGAACTTTCTGCTGGAATTGTGGGTATTGTGGTTGTCGTGGGTTGACCCCGGCCAGGTGCCAGGTGCCCACTCAGTCACTCTATCACTCCCTCTCCCACTGGGAGAGGGGAGAGGATAATATTGAGAAAGACTATCAGGGTAAGAAAAGGCAGTTTTATTACAGAGGGGAAAAAAATAGAACAAACAAGCTGAGAGTTGCGCGCACAAGAGCAGATGAGAAAACAATCAATCTCTACTTCCCATCAGTAGCGATGTCCGGACACTTCCTGGGAAGCAGGGCTTCAGCACGCGTGATGGTTGTTCCAGGAGGCAAACATGGACCAGCCCTGAGTGCCTCCTCCTCCTCCTCCCCCTCCTCTCTTCCTTTCCTTATATATCTGAGCTGATGTCATATGGTATGGAATATCCCTCTGGCTGACTGGGGTCAGCTGGTGTCCTGGGTTAGGCCAGAGGGGTCAAAATCTAGGAAGTGATCTGTGCTGCAGGAATGCAGGAAGGAATACAACTTCCTTCCTGCGAGAGAGAGAGCCAATAATCAGGTAGTTTAAGAATTTTGATAGGTAGGTAAACCAATTAAAAAGTTGGTCCGCCTTCAAGGAAAAAACCATATATAAGCAGAGACTTTCTGACGCTCTTCCTCTTTGGACCTGCTGCTGCTGTGTGAGAGGAGCAGCTCCTGCTTCTCTCGTGGTATCCCCCCCCTTCCAAAGGAGGGATGGCGGGGGGAAGGGAGGTTTTACGGCAGCCGTGCCGCTGCAGCCGGGCAGGCATGGGGGAGGAAACGATTGGAATTTTCAGCAAATCCAGCTCAGCCGGTGTGTCAGCTACACAAGAGGGAGAGCCGGGCCAGGCAAGGACCGGGCCGGACTCCATCCAGCTCGGGCCAGGCCCTGCCCTGTCACCCCGGGCCCAGATGGCCCCACCAAGCCGAGCCAGCTTGGCAGAGCCAGGCAGAGACTCTTGAGAGCGTCTGGCATCCAGCTCGGACCTGTTCAAACAGCCCGGCAGGGAGCACGTGATCGTCACACTGCCGGAGAGAGAGAGAGAGACAGAGATTAACTCTCTCTATGCCTGGACTAAATTCACAGACATCCATCCTTCCTCGCAGAGAGAGGAACGAGTGAAGACATCTACATAGTGCAGCGCAGAGACTTTATAGTCAGTGAGGAAAGCAGAACTGATACCTAGAGGGAGGTGCATGGGAAGTTGCTTCAAAAGTGAAGCTGAAAACTCTTTTAGAGAACCATGGTTGGGGACTGAGCTAATAAATTCTCTGTAATATATGAAGATATAGTCCAAAGGGGGATGTGAGGTTCTTATTGCAGCCAATGAACTGAAATACCTAAGTACAGACAAGTAAGTGTTGGAAAAGTACAGCCTGATGAGAAACTAGAACCAAAAGAGAGGAGAGGCTGTGACTCAGAGCCCTGGTCCCGGGGAGAATGCTAGAGAACCTGAGTTGTCAGGAGAACCTGTGCTGCTAAGCACAGAAGAAAGGATTTTCTTTGTTGCTGCAATTGAACTGGGCATCCTTAAAACAAGTACCCTGTGGACTGTTCATAACCCACCATAGTGGCTGTGGGAAGGCTACTGGTGTGGGAGAGATCCACCATTAAGTTGGACTTTGCTCCGGGCGGCGGTTAATGGTGAGGCAGAAGACCCATAAAAACTGTATTTTTCTTACAGAAGATCCATAGTGTAAGCAAAAGAAACTTCTCTCCCTAAATGAAGTAGAACAAGAGCTGTTTCTGAAGTAGTAAACTGACTAGAAGTCAAAGTGTTGTCTTTTGTATGTTGTCAGGGAGAATGAAATGGAGAATGGGGAAAGAGGGGTAGTCTGGGGAGTTTGTTCTAGTTTTTTCTTGAGTTTTTTTTTCTTTTTTCTCTTTGTCTTAGATATATTAATAAAACTTCTTTGTACTTTTTAAAGTTTGAGCCTGCTTTGCCTACTCCTAATCCTTGTCTCACAACAAGCAATCAAGTAAATTTAAGTAAGTGTGCTGGCATTTAGCCACAAACCTGAATAGGCGAACTAAAACCACGACATCTGGCCTGCTGGTGTCCCCTCCCAGGATCTTGCCCACCCCATCCCCTTTAGTGGGGGAAGGAATGTCACAGGGACAGCACAGCTTGGCAGTAGCCAAAACACTGCTACCAAAGCAAAGTACAGCAGTGTAAGGCCTGTGAGCTTTACCCCAGTCAGACCCAATACAGTGGTAAATAGATTTAACAATTTAATTCCTTAGTTTATGTGGTGGTTTTGGGGGGCCCCTACTTTTGAGGGGAGCCACGCCCCAATATTGTGCAGAGCTGCAAAGCTACTATTCCATAACAGTTATTTGGAGCCTAAAAACTCCTGTTTAGAGGGGACCCACGCCCCTGTACTTTTTCTGGAGTTGTTTTGTTTTGGTTTTTTTGGGGTTTTTGTTTTGTTTTTATTTTCTTTTGTTAAAAAATTAGAATTGACAAGCTTGCGGAAATAGTGTTGTCCCCATGCAATCCTAAGTATCTTTTCCTCTGTAAGGGTTGTATTTAAAACTTTAGAAGACAATATTTTGTCATCCTTCCTCAGTTAATTTATTAGTCACCTCCCTATCCCTGAGGTGCACTTGATACAAAAATGGATATAAGAAGCAATTCGTTTCTAAAAGATTATCTGTTACTAAAAAAGATAATGAGTTATTTTTTAAAAATGCCTAATTCACAAACTGCAACCCTTGCAAGACTTTTAAAAGCAATCTCATTCCCTCCACTGAACAATCAATTGGAGGAAACCCCACTGAAAAGGTGGGAAACAACAAAAGTGGTACAACAAACACTTCCTAGAATAAAAGCTAAAACTCCACCTGAATAAGTTAATACAATTAACAACTTCTTTCACTCAGGCATATATTGCCCGGGAAGTTTGTTTCTCTTCTCTTTTCCAGGAATGTGAAACATCCCTACATTGGAGATAAAGAAAACCTTTTGAGAAGAAAAAAAACTGTAAACAACAAAATCACACCTAAATATGATAACCATTTCTTCACATAGACTCTGACACTTTGTATTAGCCACAAGAAGTTCTTATTTATTTTTTAATAACTGGTCTAGTAGACCAAATTTTCCACCTTTCTGTTTTAGGAACCTACCAACACATAAGATGGAGCTGAGTGAAAACCAATGAATTTAAAGTGCCCCCATAAGTGCTTGCATTGTCTCTTTACTACTGTTCATAATTTGTTTGTGTTTTCATTGCAAGTAACTTGGTGGGAGATCAAATATTAGTTAAAGCATTCTACATAATCTTGAATTTGATTTTTTGCCTAACTGGTTTTGTCTTTAATTCGGGCAGGGGTATTTCTAAGAACCTTAATAACTAGATCCTAGCATTTTATCAACTGGATCATAACAGACACTCATGCCCGATGCTACCCTGCCCTTTCCTCACTCATACCTGAGCCTCGTTGGCTCAGGGAAGACACGGTGGCACAGAATTTGCAGAGCAGAGACAGATGTGCCATACTGCATGTACTCTGCTGTTAGTTCAGGGTTTCAGGCCACTCCAGCCACACTCTTGCATCATCAGTGTATCAGCTTCATTGTGGCTGAGTCAAATGCCTCTGCTCATATCCAGCAGTGGTAATTCAGCAGCAAATGGGAGGAGGAGGAGGCATCCCATCAGTGCTCCCCTCACTGTGCAATGACCTTTGGTATTCAGGAAAATCATGCTCCAAACTGGGAGAGATCAGCAAAATGCAGTGAAAATATAATTTTAGGTGGATATTTCCATTGCACCATGGCAGCAGGGTGAGTGATGCTTCTTCTCATCCAGGAAGTTGATGCTCCCAACAGATTGTGGTGGTCTTGGCACAGAGTGGGGTCCCCAGAGAAGCAGAGGGGCACCATGACTCTGCCCATTTGGCTCTGATGGGAATAATCACAGTCCACGTGCCCCAGGAAATACAATGAACAGCTATGGCTTTTTGTTTGATGGTCTTTGCTTTTTTCCAAGAAACAACCTCATACCTCAGTAGTTAACAGGTCGGCTAGTTTAGGAAGTTAAAATAAACTACAATGGGATTATTTATTTATTTCCCTAGGAGCTAATTAAAATACTGGTTGTCTCATTAATTCCAGTTAGCTCCCCTTAACACATGAGATACCTTCTCTCACACTGCCTGCGTAAAACTGCAAACACATCAGATACTACAGTCACCAACAGAACTCAGCTGCTCCTTCCAGCATGTGAAACACAGCTCTCCCAAGAGAACTTTAAGAGATGAGCTTTAAGACATGAATCATGGGTTGCTTTAGTGTTTTGGGCTAACTGCTACTAATAGAACATGAACAGACAGACTTCCCCCATCATACTACTGCATACAATGATATGTATGTGTGATATATAAGATAAATGCATGCAATATTGTCTTGGTTTGAACGACAGATGTCTGCCAAGGAAGGCAGGAGCCTCCCTTGGAATGGGAAACTGTAACCCCTCTCCCTCCGAATTATTATAAATTTGAAATCAAGAGGCTCTCAGGCAAAGATATGGGAATAGGAATAACAGTTCTTTGCTAATATCTAAAACAAAGCTAACAAATAACAACAACTATGGCATTGACCAACAAACAGAAGCAGAAACCCAATGGCAGCCTGCTTGGCCTCAGGCACCTTTCCCTTTTGGTGCAGTTCCAGTCACAGTCGGCAGGGGGCGTTCCGAGTGCAATGGTTCTTTCACGGCTGCAGGGGGCGCTCTGGGTGTAATGATTCCCCTGCAGCTGCAGGGGGCGCTCTGGCATGAGCTCAGGTAGCACACAGCAACAACAGCAATGGCGGCTGCCCGAGGCAGAGAGGGATGGAGGAGAGCCTTTGTTTCACAAACCCTCGGGAGGGGGCGGCTGGTGTCGGTGCCACAGCAGGACCCTCGGACACAGTGAGCTGGGACAGCAGGAGGTCCTGGCATGCAGGGGGAGCACAGTTACAGTGTAGCAAAAACTCCGAGTGGCGCCGGAGGAGCGGGGGAGAGACAGGCTGGTGGCAGCTTGGCTCCCGATGGGGTAGAGGGAAAAACTCACAGCAGAAAGCCCGGCAGCTCCGTGCTGGTCTGTCAGCAGCCGTGGGTTCGGCAAACAGCAGCTCCAACCGTCCGGCTCTGAGGGTCCCGAGCAAGAGGCCAGCCCTCCCCCTGCCCTTGCTTTTTTCAGTCCCGAAATCTCGTGTTGTCCCTGCTTCCATGAGAGGAATTCTCCCCCGCCTTGCCAAGGAGAAAAGCCCTAGCCATGTGCTTTTGTTCTCTTATGTACGCAGCCATTAGTCACCTAGCAACCCATGGGAGAAAAATTCCTGAAGAGAAAAAAAAACCAAAAAAATCTAGATCCAAACTCCAACAGTCTCCACCCTGATTTTTTTCCCATGCAAACACCTTACATCAAATTTAAAACTTGGAATTATATACATGCATGCAGATACTGATACAAGCACAGTGTCATAGGTAGCTCACCCTAAAACAAGATCTCCTTGAGGACAACCTCACGGATGGGATTGTCTTTGCTTGAGGCAGAGTTAACCCAGACAGTCTTTCCCAGCATACCTCTCATGTGTACTACTGGAACCTTATCTCCATCTGTTGATCTCAAGGGGTCAGAGTGGGCAGGCCCTGCTCGGTTGGAGGAGCCTCAGGTGTTCACTAACTATGTGGCCTTTGCTAAATTAGTCTCCCAGTTCTTGAACGTCCCCCCACCCAGTGCTTTCAAGGTGGTTTAAAGCATTGTACCGTTCAACTTTCCCAGTTGCTGGTGCATAAGGGATATAGTACACCCACTCGATGCCATGTTCCCTAGCCCAGGTGTTTATAAGGCTATTTTTGAAATGAGTCCCATTGTTGGATTCAATCCTCTCAGGGGTACCATGCCTCCAAAGAACCTGCTTTTCAAGGCCCAGGATGGTGTTCCGGGCAGTGGCATGAGGCACAGGGTAGGTCTCCAGCTATCCTGTGGTGGCTTCCACCATTGTGAGAACGTAGCGCTTGCCTTGGTGGGTTTGAAGCAGTGTGATGTAATCAACCTGCCAAGCCTCTCCATGCTTATATTTGGACCACCATCCACCATACCATAGAGGCTTCACCCGCTTGGCCTGTTTGATCGCAGCGCACGTCTCACAATCATGGATTACCTGGGAGATGCTGTCCATGGTTAGATCCACCCCTCGGTCTCGTGCCCACTTATAGGTGGCATCTCTGCCCTGGTGGCCTGAGGCATCATGGGCCCATCGAGCTAGGAACAGCTCCCCTTTTATCCTTGCAGCATGATCTACCTGCTTGTTGTTCTGGAGTTCCTCATTAGCTCGGCTCTTAGGGACATGGGCATCTACATGGTGGACTTCCACAGGCAGCTTCTCTACCCGAGTGGCAATGTCTTTCCACTCATCAGCCGCCCAGATTGGTTTTCTTCTACGCTGCCAGTTGGCCTTTTTCCACCTTTCCAGCCACCCACACAGAGCATTGGCTACCATCCACAAATTGGTGTAAAGGTAGAGCTTTGGCCACTTCTCTCTTTCAGCAATGTCCGGGGCCAGCTGAAGGACTTTGAGTTCAGCAAATTGGCTTGATCCACTCTCTCCTTCAGTGGCTTCTGCAACCTGTGGTGTGGGGCTCCACACAGCTGCTTTCCACCTTCGGTTCATCCCTATGATGCGACAGGAACCATCAGTGAAAAGGGCGTAGCACGTTTTTTCAGCTGGCAGTTGATTGTACGGTGGAGCCTCCTCAGCCCAGGTCACTTGTTCTTGCTCCTCTTCATCAGTGAGACCAAAGCTTTCACCTTCTGGCCAATTCATAATTATTTCTAGGATCCCAGGGAGGTTCGGATTTCCAATGCGGGCACGCTGTGTGATAAGTGCGATCCACTTACTCCATGTGGCGTCGGTGGTGTGGTGGGTAGAGGGAGCCTTTCCTTTAAACATCCACTCCAGCACCGGTAGTCGGGGTGCCAGGAGTAGTTGTGCTTCAGTGCCGATTACCTCCGAGGCAGCTTGAACTCCTTCATAGGCGGCCAAGATTTCCTTCTCTGTGGGGGTGTAGTTGGCTTCGGACCCTCTGTAACTCTGGCTCCAGAATCCCAGCAGTCGGCTTCGAGTCTCTCCAGGCACCTTTTGCCAAAGGCTCCAGGACAAGCCATTGTTCCCAGCTGCAGAGTAAAGCACATTCTTCACCTCTGGTCCCGTCCTGACTGGGCCAAGCGCTACCGCGTGAGCGATCTCCAGCTTGATCTGGGCAAAAGCTTGTTGCTGTTCAGGGCCCCAGTGAAAATCATTCTTCTTGCGGGTAACCAGGTAGAGAGGGCTCACAATCTGGCTGTACTCTGGAATGTGCATTCTCCAAAAGCCTATGGCCCCTAGGAAAGCTTGCGTTTCCTTTTTATTAGTTGGTGGAGACATCGCAGCGATCTTATTGATGACCTCCGTAGGAATCTGGTGCCGTCCATCTTGCCATTTTACCCCCAGGAACTGGATCTCTCGAGCAGGTCCCTTGACTTTGCTCTTCTTGATGGCAAAACCGGCTTCCAGGAGGATCATGATGATCTTCTCTCCTTTCTCAAATACTTCTGCTGCTGTGTTCCCCCACACAATGATGTCATCGATGTACTGGAGATGTTCTGGAGCCTCACCCTTTTCCAGTGCAGCCTGGATCAGTCCATGGCAGATCGTGGGGCTGTGCCTCCACTCCTGGGGCAGCTGATTCCAGGTGTACTGCACACCCCTCCAGGTGAAGGCAAACGGGCCTGCACTCTGCTGCCAGAGGGATGAAGAAGAACGCATTGGTGATGTCAATGGTGGCATACCACTTTGCTGCCTTGGACTCCAGCTCGTACTGGAGCTCCAGCATATCCGGCACGGCAGCGCTCAGTGGTGGAGTCACTTCATTCAAGCCACGATAGTCTACAGTCAATCTCCATTCCCCGTCAGACTTGCGCACAGGCCAGATGGGGCTGTTGAAGGGTGAGTGGGCCTTACTAACCACTCCTTGGCTTTCCAGGTCGCTGATCATCTTGTGGAGGGGGATCACGGCATCTCAATTCGTCCGGTCCTGTCGGCGGTGCACTGTCAAGCGTCAATTGGCACTTGTTGCTCTCTTACCTTCAGGAGTCCCACTGCAGTTGGATTTTCCAATAGTCCAGGCAAGGTGTTCAGTTGCCTAATGCCCTCTGCCTCCACAGCCGCTATTCCAAAAGCCCACCTGAGTCCTTTGGGGTCTTTGTAATAGCCATTCCGGAGGAAGTCTATGCCCAGAATACATGGGGCCTCTGGACCAGTCACAATGGGGTGTTTCTGCCACTCCTTCCTGGTCAGGCTCACCTCGGCTTCCAACAAGGTTAATTGCTGCGATCCCCCTGTCACCCCGGCAATAGAAACAGGTTCTGCCCCCACATGTCCCGATGGTATTAAGGTACACTGCGCACCAGTATCAACTAACGCTTCATATTTTTGTGGTTCTGATGTGCCAGGCCATCGGATCCACACTGTCCAAAAGACCCAGTTTTCCCGTGCCTCTTCCTGGCTAGAGGCAGGGCCCCTCTAGCCCTGGTTATCATTTCTTTCCTGGGCATACATAGTAGAGGTTCCCTCAAGGGGATCTAACAGATCGTCCTCCCTTCTGTGATATCTGCCATCTCGGTCAAGGGATGCTGAGGCTACCTTCACTTTAGTAGACCCCCCGCCTCGGTTAGTGTTTCCCTCCTTGAGTTGCTGTACCTGTGCTGCCAGGGTGGCAGTGGGTTTCTTATCCCACTTCCTCATGTCTTCCCCATGGTCACACAGGAAGAACCACAGCTCAGATCATGGGGTGTACCCTCTCTCCCTGGCTGGGGGGCGCTGGGCTCTGACTTTGGGGCTTGTGACTCTCACTGGTGCCGCACTCATCAACCTCATCTCCTCCCTCACCTCCCTCATCATCTCTTCTCTGAGGTCTTTGACCACAGCAGAGACCTGAGCCTGCATTGGGCCACTGATCATACTATCATAATTCCTGACTTTGGTGGCTATGGAACCCACTGTCTCTCAGTTGTCGTCGGCATTAATTGTTGCAATGAAGATGGTATATTGGGAGGGCCCTAGCTTTGCCAGATTCCACAACATTTGCCCTGTACACTTGACCTTGTTGGGGTCATTATCATGTTGTCCATCCCTCCCAAAGAGTACCTCCAATACTGCCACCTCCCTCAGCTGTTGGATTCCCTCCTCAAGAGTCTTCCATGGTCTTCTATGATGGTACTCCTGCATTCTCTCCCTGTTGACAAACCTCTCTCTTACACTTATTAAAAGCCATCCCCAGAGAGACAGGGGCCCTTCGTCTCTTCTGAATACCTGATCCACACCCGAGTCATGGGTCAAGGGTCCCAGCTGCCTTGCCTCAACACTATCCAGCTGCACGCCCATACCCATAAGGTCCCAGACCCGAAGTAATCAGGTTGTAAAAGGCTCACGACCCCATTGCACAATGTCTTTTCGTAGATTACGGAGACTGTCATACCCCAGGGACTCGGTAGTGATTTCAATCCTTGGCCTTCCTACTGGTTGAGAGGGTCCTGCTTCCCCATCATTACTCACCGGCTTCTCCGGTTTGACCTTAGTCTTCCTCTTTTTCATAGGGGCGACTGCTGCTGGCTGTGGCTGCCCTTCTGGTCTGACTGGAGCCTGAGCGGTTGTAACGTCCCTGGGTTCTCCTGCTGCCCCATTAGACTCTCCCTCTTTGGGGCAGGGAGAGGGTTTCCCACCAGCTGGGCAAGTGTATTCCTTCAGCACTTGGCCCATCTCGCATATGTCCTTCACCGGGACTCCCACCCAAACCAGGTGGTTTGTTTCTGAGGTGGGTTGTGGGGCCGGGTCTGACTCTGTGGCAGCGTCCCTAGTGTCTGGGGCAGTGTCAGGTTCTGGGATGGCGTCCCTAGTTTCTGGGGCCATGTCAGGTTCTGTGGCAGCATTCCTGGTGATGCCTGAAGGATTTTTTGCTTTTTTCCTAAATACTTTTTACACAGTTCCCTATATTCACAAGTATTAGCATGCATACTTGTGATGCTTTAGGTGTGATAATTTAGCCCGGTTTTGTGGTGTCCAGTAGGCTGGGAGACTAAACACCCCAGAAACTATGTAGAGTTAGGAGACCAAGCACTCTATTGTCGTAAGCACTCAAGGTCCCCTAGTAGAACAGATTCTGTAAACTAGAAGTTAGCCCACCCCAGCCCCTTATTGGGCCCTCTTGTTAGATATGCTAATGTGTAAGGTCTTTAATTGTATACTCGATTGGGGGGTGGGAGGAGATTGTGACGCGTTCTACCGGGACGAAGCAATGCATCGAATGGGATCCTATTAAAATACTGAGGTAAACGACCCCCAACCCTCTAACCGTGTCTGAGCTTTTATTTCCTAAGACCAGGAAAAAGGCATCACTAGTCTCCGGAGCCATGTCAGTTTCTGTGGCAGCATCCCTAGTCCTTGGGGCCATGTCAGGTTCTGGGGCCTCATCCCTATTGTCTGGGGTAGGTGTCAGGGTGGCTATCCAAGTCAGACCCCCCTTATCTCTGAATGCTAAATAGAGTAGGCCGATCAGCAACACCAGCCACTGTATGATATCATTAGCATCTAAAGAAGATTTGAGCCTTTCAATAATTGGCAGGGCAGGCCCAAAGAGCTGGGTGGAGGGTTGTGAGAACATTTCTTTTGGTGTCATTTCCTCGCAGTAGGTACCATTATAAAAGTAACCCTGAAAACATGTCATTAGTGTGTGGTAGCTGTGAATCCACATGCCTGCCTTCCAGAGGAAGTTGAAAATCCATGAATTCCTCACCTTATCGACCCATAACACAAACTGTATAACAGCCACCGTAGCCTTAGTTATAGGGCCCATGTTTAGATATGGGGCTGCAAATGGGAGAGACAGCTGTGACCACTTGCCATACAAACCAGGATAAGCTAGACCACGTGGTGCAACCTAATGAGGTTCCTATATCCAGCACACAAAAATTGCGTTACTCAAGAACTGTTATCCTTTTTGCTCTCGATGCCCTCGGGCCCCACATTGGGCACCAAAATCTGTCTTGGTTTGAAAGACAGGTGTCTGCAAAGGAAGGCAGGACCCTCCCTTGGAATGGGAAACTGTAACCCCTCTCCCTCCGAATTATTATAAATTTGAAATCAAGAGGCTCTCAGGCAAAGATATGGAAATAGGAATAACAGTTCTTTGCTAATATCTAAAACAAAGCTAACAAATAACAACTATGGCATTAACCAACAAACAGAACCAGAAACCCAGTGGCAGCCTGCTTGGCCTCAGGCACCTTTCCCTTTTGGTGAAGTTCCAGTCACAGCCTGCAGGGGGTGCTCCGGGTGAGGTGGTTCCTTCACAGCTGCAGGGGGCGCTCTGGCATGTTGGTGCTGCAGCAGGACCCTCGGACACAGTGAGCTGGGACAGCAGGAGGTCCTGGCGTGCAGGGGGAGCACAGTTACAGTGTAGCGAAAACTCTGAGTGGCACCGGAGGAGTGGGAGAGAGACAGGCTGGTGGCAGCTTGGCTCCCGATGGAGGTAGAGGGAAAAACTCACAGCAGAAAGCCCGGCAGCTCCGTGCTGGCTTCTCAGTGGCCGTGGGCTCGGCAAACAGCAGCTCCAACCGTCCGGCTCTGAGGGTCCCGAGCAAGAGGCCAGCCCTCCCCCTGCCCTTGCTTTTTTCAGTCCCCAAAATCTCGCGTTGTCCCTGCTTCCATGAGAGGAATTCTCCCCCGCCTTGCCAAGGAGAAAAGCCCTAGCCATGTGCTTTTGTTCTCTTATGTACGCAGCCATTAGTCACCTAGCAACCCATGGGAGAAAAATTCCTGAAGAGAAAAAAACCCCAAAAATCTAGATCCAAACTCTGACAAATGTGTAGGTCAGAATGGAAGTGCCAGGCCTTTGACATACAGAGAATGAGGGAGCAGAGATCCATGTATTACCATATTCAGGCATTAACCCCTAGGCTCTAGGAGAGACAGCAGGCTCTGAACTCTATATACGCTGACAGCTGCTCTCTGCAAGACCCAGTCTCTCTCCATTGGTTTGACAGAGACTCAAGTTTGGCAGCTTCAGTGGCATGAATATCCCTCACAGTATCTTCCCTAGGGTAGTATTCCACCTGCATCACTTTTTATGTGTGTACACACACGTTATCCACATACCCAAATGCATATCCACAGTATTTTTGAGACAATCTCTTAATCTTCTCTGAAGCATTTGGTGGAAGGTCTGCACACAAATGTGGTCTGAAGAAACTTTCAAGCCCATACATGGCAGAAGGAAACAGGCCTCTCATTTGGCTGTTAGTTTGCATCTTTTAAGTGACCTTTCTCAACCACTTCACTAACTGATCAAATATCTGGATCTTTCACATCTCTGTCACCAGCAGGTATGATGTTTCTTGTAAAGGAACAGGCTCTTTTAGTCCAGCAGCCCCTGCAACCTGCTGGGGTGCCTGGCTCCAGCCAGTCAGCTGTTTTCTTATGTCAGGTGGATGGTTGTCTGCAGTTTCATGCAGGAGTGATGCTAAGTCCCATGTCCAACGTAGTAAATGCCAAAGTTTTCAAGGCCTGACTGATAGGCAAGACATGTCAACATCCTGTCAGATCACAGCAATTAAACAGGGACAGGTTGCACTGAGGATTCAGATGCACAAAGTCATGCACTTGAAAAGAAGCAGCTTAATCGGGCCCTCAAAACAAAGTGGATATTCTATGGGGGCAAAAGTGCTTCAAAGGGTGCTCCAAGAGCACTGTGTTTCTCTAATGTCAATCTCCTCTCCTGTCCTGACAGCCACCCAATAGGACCAGGTAGAGTCAAGTCATAGTGAGATTCCTTAATGGCTTCCTAGGATTTAAACTTGAAGTAGGCTTCAACTGTAGTGAAGAAAAAAGGTGGTGCATTAGGGCACTACCCTGAACGGGAGTGGCAGGAAGGAGAGGACACAGCATCCAGGCACTTACTTGCATATTCCTGTGGTGTCATGGCCTGGTTGATGACACTAGTGAAGGCTCTGATCCACTCCAGCTGGTCAGTCTCTGTCTCGCAGATGAAGAGGTATTCCCGGTCAGGGGTGACAATGGTGATGCCATAGTGCCAAGAGAAGTTGCCCTGTGTCCCTGAAGGCAATCACTTCTGCACGCTATATCCGTTCTCTCCGCTGCCCACAAATACCTCACCCTTAGCAAATGCGTCCTGCACATCAGGAGGGAAAGACAGTAAGACAGTGATTTATGGAATCCCAGAAGAACAAGGGAATCGTTACAATGCACCTAAGGACAGGAGGAGAGTATGTGAGGATTGGGGATGTAGCAGCAAAAAGTTTTGGAGGTGATCAGGGAATTCAGAAGAGTGGTGAGTCTTTGCTCAAAGGCAGTAGTGAAAAGGAAAAAATAAGAGCATAAATCTCAAGAGGTCTAAGAGAGGAACTGCTGCTCTTATCTCTCTGTGTCACCATCCCATCACCACCTTTACACCACTGCCCCCCTGTTCCCATTGCAGGCAGTGAAACAAACACAGAAAGCATGTGATGAACTCAACGGGATGGAAAGGGGAAGACCTGGAGTCCATTCATAGCATCTGGGAAACCTGCAAGCCACCCTCACTGCAGAGCAGACTGTTTGCGCTTTGACCCTGCCCTCAGCACCGGCGGTCACATCTCCCTCTCACCAAAGGATCCTTGAAGTACATGAGCCTGCGGTGATCCAGCATGAACCAGCGCTTCTTAAAAGCCTCTCTCTGCTGTGAAGGCAAGAGGTGACGTGTGAGGGGACAGTGCCCTCTGCTGCGAGCAGTGCGAATGGATACCCCAAATTCATCCCAACCACTTGAAGCAAGCTCCTGCCTTAACAGCAACCTCCTCCTCACCCTTTCTGAGCTGAGAGTGGGGGTCAGTATCGGGTTATTCAGTCCCAGCTGCTGTCCCCAACTCCTGAACTTCGATGAAGGACCCCAGAGTTGAGACAGGAGAAATCTGGACACTAAATACCTGTAAGGTCACACACACACACACAGACACATGCAGAGAGATCTGTCGCTCTGGGAGAAAGCAGGGACTCTGGCTTCATCTACTTTCACATGTGTCCTTCCCCTTCCTTTTATTCTCCCCTCCGTTGGTGCACACACACTGTTCCCACGGGTGTCTAAAGAGTCAGAGGGGAATGAGGAAACAGCAGGAGAAAAACATTGAAGTAGGGAAAACCAATGGTGCTCTGGCAGGTCCCTGTTAAATTGTTTCTACCATAGCAGCTCACCTTGGGCCCAGTCTTCTCCATGTATCCCTCCTTCAAGAAGTTTCTCGTCAGACGATTTTTAATCTGACAAAATGGCAAGAGTAACATTCACTTAGCTGTGCTTCTTCGCTATTCATTTCCCTCCCCCACTCTTCTATTCCCCCAAATTCAGTCACCTTCTAAATTTATATTTCCAAAAATGCCTGGCTAGGCATCACTGCTGCCTCCAAAACGCCCACAAACGGCAGAGAGCAGCTGTTTTCTGACCACCACAGGCCCTTTTAAAAACACCTTCTCATCCCTCTGTCTTTACACTGCAATTTCCACTTCCGTACCTGGGGTTATAGCAGTAACTCATGAGCTCTTTTATCACATAAGCAGCGGGAGACTCAGCATGGCGCTCCAGTGCTGCCTTACCTTGTTATCGCTAGCAATGGGAAATGCTACCTTCAGGTAATGGAACTGCACAGAGTGGATGGTGTTGAACCAGTCCACTACCTCCTGAGAATGGAACAGGACAGGAAAGAAAGCTTAGCCAAAGCAACAGTGGGTCATCTAAATTCTCCCAGCCCTGTGTTATCTACAAACACAGCCAGCTCTCCCTCTGCTGCATCTCCCTCATATGCACACAGCCAGCAGAGCTGCCCCATTCCCCCCCACATGTACAGGCAGCACATCTTCTGTAGAACTCCTCCCACAAAAACCAACTCAGCCAGTGCTCCTGCCCTGCTCCCTGCAGCAAAACTCTCTCACAGATACACACAGAGCCAGAACCCCTACCCTATTACCTACAGCAACTCACACTCACACACCCTGTCCTATCTATGCTTCATACTATTTAATATCAGCAGCTCCTCAAAGCACCTCAATGGCTTTGCAGTGTTTGATGCTAAAACCAGATACCTTTCCACTTTCATGGTAGACAAATATATTCTGGGTCTTATTGTCTTTGAGATAGGTGATCTGCAGGCCATTGGGGTTCCCAATCTTCTCTGGCTGGAATGCAGCATTGATGACATCTATTTTAACATTGATTTTGGGTTCTTTGGCCTGAAAAGGGAATGGCATTGATCATGCATGAGCAATCCTAGAAGGGAAGAGACTTGAGCTGCTAAGTGGGGTAAGGAAGGGTCAGAGGCCTGACTTAGGAGGACAACCTTGCACTTGGCCTTTTAAAACATTCTGAGGTTCATATTGATGCCTTTTCCTGGTCTTAGAAAGAAAAAGCCGAGACACGATTAGAGGGTTGGAGGTCGTTTACCTCAGTATTTTAATAGGATCCCATTCGATGACTTCTGCCGTCCAGGTAGAACGCGTCACAATCTCCTCCCACCCCCCCAATCGAGTATACAATTAAAGACCTTACACATTAGCATATCTAACAAGAGGGCCCAATAAGGGGCTGGGGTGGGCGAACTTCTAGTTTACAGAATCTGTTCTACTAGGGGACCTTGAGTGCTTACGACAATAGAGTGCTTGGTCTCCTAACTCTACATAGTTTCTGGGGTGTTTAGTCTCCTGGCCTACTGGACACCACAAAACCAGGCTAAATTATCACCTAAAGCATCACAAGTATGCATGCTAATACTTGTGAATATAGGGAACTGTGTAAAAAGTATTTAGGAAAAAAGCAAAAAATCCTTCAGGCATCAATATCAGCCCACTTCTTGAGCTTGTCCAGGATCCTCGGGATGGCATGTCCTGCTCCTCCCTACCCTGAGCCATTCCCTCCCTTGTGACAGCATTTTAGCTCTTGCCCCATTCATTTCAGGGAGATGAACCAGCAGAAAAGTAGCCCTCCTCAAAACCAACCAGAGAAAAGGTTTTGGCCAACTTGGCTCACAGTGGGGTGAGGTTGGTTCCAGGAATGATGCAGGATTACACGTCCAGGCAAATGGATAGGAGTGAAATGAAGTAAAAGATCAGTCCTTTTCTCAGTAGTGAGGGAAACACAAAGGGAGAACATGAGAAGTCACTCTGACAGTAGGAAGGGGACCCTTCACCTTAGTGACATGTTTTGTTATCATCCCTGAGCTGGGATGAGCAAGGCAACCTCAGAAACATGCATAAGAAATCAGAACATCTCAGTGACCCCGCTGCTCTGGGTGGAATACACACTGAGGTGGGAGTTGACCACCATACTCACATCCTGCTTGGTGAAATACTTCAGACACCCCTCTCTCTCAGACAAGAGGAACTTGCAGGGTAGGAACTGCCCGTTGTCTCGACCTCGCTTCCAAAGGATGCCTTCCTTCACCCCTTGGAGCAGAAAAGCCACTTTTAATAGTGTTCCCCTACAGGCATGGTAGGCATGAGAGAGCTGCACACAGCCTGGGGCCCAGCCACTCCTCTGGGATAAAGCAAGGCTGGACTATTGCTGAGAATAAACACTTCAGGTGTTTCACCTCTAACTTACAACTAAAGATTGCAGTGTCCCTGTGTTTGCAGTGTAGATAAACGCTCACCAAAAGACATTCCCATATTCTTCCCACCTCCTAGTCCTGCTCCCACTACTGCCTCTGACAGTGTGAGAGATGTCTCCTGTGAACACTAGAGACCTGGCCCACGCAGACTCTGGTGTGGGACCAGAACTCTTCCCACTTGACTCTGCAGGCTCTTGGGCTCCGACATCCTTTGTCACAGGACTGGAAGTGGCATTTCAAGGACAACTGCCGTGGTTAGAGGGGGTGGCATGCAGCAGGACACAAATTCCTTATTGTTGATGTCTGTCTCCACCAAGACATCAAATGCCTTTGAAAAATGCCAGCTGGTATTTTTAAGCAACCTGTGTCAGTGCCAGCCTATGTTGTCCACAATTTAACGCCCCCAAAACTAAGCCCTGTAAGTACCAGTTGGGTTCTCAGGAGTACTTGTGGGATTTGCAACACTGGCACCTCATGATGCTCAGAAGTTTCCAGCAAAGGCAACAGGCAGGATGTTTTGATGCTGTGTTCTGCTCTTACCATCAGAATATAGCAGCTGTTCTCCTGGCTGAGTAAATTATTTGCATTCGTATTTGGCCCATATCCACTGTTCTCTCAGCACTCTATGGAGAAAGGTGACAGGTAGCTCAGAAACGAACCAGAGGAATTAGAGGAACAGAGAATTGCCCTTCCCCCTTTTCTTCTGTATGCAGCAACTTAGTGGCAGTCATTGTAGGTTGGCTGGTAATAGTAAATAGGGATGTGAGCTTCATATATTACTTTAGTCACAGCATTCCCATGCTTGGCCAGAAACTGCAGAGTTAGACAGAGAGTTAGTGTCTTGCCTTTGATGCAGACTCCTGTTGGACCTTTTGTTTCCTGACCCACTACAGGGCTAGATGCACATCAAACTGTAGTGGAGCGTTCTCTTTCCCCTCCATTGCAACATCCCAGCAGTCTGGCTGCAGAAAGGTGAGTCTCAAAGGTCTCATCTACTCTCAGACATTACACTGATTGCACCTGAATCAACAGAGTGCCATAAATGTCACTTCCGTAAGGCTGGGTGCACGCACATTCAGTGAATTTGCTGCCATGCCCCACATCTCCTGGAGAGTTCAATATTCCAAATCTCTTCAGTCCTCTTCCAAAGAGCAACAGATTTTTTTCTTTGGATCTCCAGAAAATATTTCCAGTACCCTGAAGATTAGTGAGTTGAGGGGGCTGTAATGAGGAGAAGTCAAGTTCCCATAAATGCCATTTTTTCTCAAGAGATCATAATATATCTGGAAACTCTTCTCGAAGAATGGAATTGCCCAAGATTTTCCCCTTGGACTGCTGAAATCAAGAGGAGACATTGAGGCTGAATGGTCTTGGCAAGTGGAAAACAAGTAATCTGAAGCAACGAAAACCCTAAGCCTTACTAAGAGACATTGCAAGAGCTCTGCATTTGCCATAAAGTAACAGGACATGAGGAGACACATAAGGCAAGTGTATCCTCCCTCTCCCAGTGGGTTATGAGGAATTATCCCTGATTATCATGAGTAGAAAAGGGACTGATTAAACCAGATAACATTTCAACTCTGTGAGGTCAAAGGGCTAATTTCGCCATGACACTGAGTGTATAGCCTAGTCCAACCCACCTGCCATACCCATGGGGATAAAGATCTCACCTGCACCTGAGCATCATCCCAGTAGTCCATCTTCAGGGATTTGACTTTGCTGATGCTAGGGATGTTGCAGTGAATTCCTGAACAGCTGAGGCATATAAAGACACCCAAAGTAGGGGATGCCCAGTCAGGATCTGAGAATATGGGAAAGGGTATTACTAGAAGTGGTGAATATCCCTGGGAGATATGCCTCACCTGAGAATGTAGTCTTGAGAAACAGGGAGCTGGTGACCACAGTTTCATCCAAGCTGATTAATTAACACCCAAGGCATGGATGCCAGTCAGGAAAAACCACAGTTATTAGTCCCTCATTCCCTGTTCCAACCACTTTGACTGAATTTTTAAGGACCTATATCTTGAAAAACTCCAAAATGCTCTGTGAACTCCCTTTGTGTAAAGGACCACTCAGATGAAAATGAAACCACCTCTGGGAAAAGACCTCAGGAGCTTTTTAGTGCATCACAGCAAATCCCTAAGAGTATTTAGCTCAGGAAGTGAGCTAAAAAACAACCTTGAATTTAAAACTCTCCTGGAATAATTAAATAAGGCAAAATGGTACTAATTTTCCCAGTCTTAATTTGGCTTGGGGGCATATGATGGGTGTTTTTAGCAGCACTCGTAGGACCTCAAACTGGGTACCCTTCTGTGAGGGCAAGCCCTTCAGTAAATGAAATTTCCTAGGCAACTATGGCAGGTTGTCAGTTCAGAGCTGTCATGGCAGAGACAATGCCCTCCTGAACCATGCCTTCTTTCTGGAGCAGTTAGGATTTCACTGAGAGCTTTCCTGTAAGGTCCTGACTGGGCATGACCTTGATTTGCATTTGAGATCTGATATGACTACAACCCACAGTGCTGCAGCTATGTAGCCCCTGCTAATCTGGCACTCCCACATCCCTGTCCTTCTTCCCACCAGTGCTATGGCAGCATCTTCTCCCTCCTCCCTTGCCAACCCACCTCCACGGAGAGGAATTGAATACCCAGAGCGATGCCTCCCCTCTCTCCACCCCAGGCTGCTGTGCAGTCCAGATAGCCAGCACTAAGTGGCTGCCAATGATCATCCCCAGCTCCCTGCTTCCAACTCTTCCTCCAGCATCTTTTGGGGATTCACCTAGCTTCCCGCAGTCCGCACACAAAGAGTTCTCTGCTCTTTTCCACACTTCCTTCAGGGCCTTCATGCTCCGCTCATTTCCTCCAGCCATCACCTCGGAATGGTATCCCTCCAGGCAGGGCAGGACAGGGCCAGGAGGGCAGCTGCCTGCACCTTATGCACCTGCAGGCTAACCCACTGTGTTCTCCAGGAGAGAAGGAGCCACCAGAGAGACAAGCTCTGGCAGACAGAGGGAAAAGAGGAAGGCGAGAGAAGCCTAAGGTTAAGGTTAATGGAAAGGGTACAGAGGCCTGTCGGTGCACCTGAGCCAGATGAGCACAGGCAGGGGCAAAGAGGCTGAAGGCTGAAGTGCACCCAGACTGTGCGTGAAGAGGACAAGGAGACCTGCCCCATGGGCGTGGAGGGAAGTGCACCAATTAACCACAGAACTGGTTTTTCCGCATTTCTGCTGGTGAAAGGACAGGCCAGGAAAAGAGAGCAAGCAGCAAGCAAGCTGATAAAGGAAAGCTGGCTGTGGACAAGTGACTGCCAGGCTGTGACAGGACTCCTGTCAGGACTCATCATGCTCTATGGGCTGGGGGGGCTGGCTTTGGCTGCCCCCCACAACACTTCAGAAGCTTCCACTGTAGTCAGCTGGCCACCACACAGGCATTACACACATTTTTAAGGCAAGAACAGGGGAGCAATAAAGGCTCAGGAGTTCAGCCAATGTCACTCTAAGCCATCAGAACATGGCAGTCTTGATGCCCCCACCAACTCATGCCAGTACCTCTCTCCACCACTACAGAAACCACGGCTGTCCAGCCAGATGCTGCAACTTGGACACTCAGTGTCAGAGCCAAGACCCATCTCCACAACTGCCTTCCCTGGATAAGAGGAGCAGCCCATGCACTGCTAACACCAAGAAATGACAATAGCTTGAAATAAACTCAGAGCTCTATTGAAGAATGCTCAGTTGAAGAAGTGCAGATGTTAACTATTCGGAAGAGTGACATTTATTAAAGGAGATGTAGGATGTAAAGCACTCTGGAGTGTCAGAACGAGTCTCGGGCTAGGAGATCGAGTGCTACACTGCCATGTCTGCACAAGGCAGCGCCAAAGAATCTTTTGCCGGCAGGAAGCTGAAGAGGAGTGCAGCCGGAGTCTCGCATGCCTGAAGCAAACCCCGTGCACCTCAGGCTGGACGCTAGGGCCGGGCACAGGCGCATGTGAGCTCGATGGCGCTGACTGCTGTGTCCTGGCCGGGTCGGGGGGCGGCGGACAGAATGCACGGCATTCCGGTGGAAGGGGAGGGCGGCAGCATGGGACCGCCATGGGCCGCAAGAACAAGAAGGGTCCAGGCAGACGCGAGGGGTGACTGGTGGTGATTTTCGACAAGGAGCGTCAGAGGTGAGGCAGGGCGGGCCCCAGGGCGGGAAGCGGGGGGGGGGGGGGGGGGAGGAAGGAAGGAAAGGGAAAGGGAAAGGGAAAGGAAGTCCTGGTCACTAAAAGCCAGGGGGTTCTGTGTTGCCGGCAGCAGGGAGTACCTGACCGGCTTTGGAAGGTGGAGCGGAGGAAGGCGGAGCTGGAGGAGATCAAGCAGAAGCTGAAGGAGGAGCAGAGGAAAATGAAAGAGGAGGTGAGGGAAGGGTCTGGTGTCCCCCCTGGGCGGGCAGAGAGCGGGGCAGGAGGGGCGGGCAGAGGCGCTGCATGACCTGTTTCCATTCCTCAGCGGCACCAGGAGTAGCTGAAGATGCTGAGCGAGAGGGAAGAGGTGCTCGGTATGTGCTGGGCCCTCGGTGGGGAGGGAGGTGGGCGCCTGTGGTCCAGCAGCCTTGACTGGGTAATGCGAGTTGGGGCAGGGATGCTCGCACGCTGTCCCACAGCAGCTCGGTCCTGTCGTGTCCCCCAGACAGGCTGGGCAGCAATCTGAGTGGTGTCCTCGCAGCCTTCTGGCCCCGGGATCATGAGGGTTGCACGGAAAGGGGGGAGCAGGAGGACATCTCCAAGGTGTCACCAGGTCCCCTCAGGGGGATGAAGGAGCTTGCCCTCCAGGCTTGCAGTGCCAAGCCCCTCTGCCCTTTATCCCTGCATGCGAAGGGCAGGTGTCCCCCTGCCCAGCATGGTGCAGCAGGAACAAGTGAGTGTGTCTCGTGAAAAGCTGGGCACTTTGCACTGCAGGATTTCTTGTGTTCCCTGAGGAGGCTGATGAACTGGAGCACTTGGTGACATCACGGACAGTCTGTGAACATCGACCACCCAAACCACATCGTAACAGTGACCACCATCAGTGACCTGGACCTGTTGGGGGCATGCCAGCTGGGACTGACCAGCCCCGTGGTAAAGCCTCTTGTTACCTTTGTATCAACTGTACATACTCCTGGGGCTGGTGCGGTAGGACTGGTGCTCCCTGAGTATGCCCAAGGCCTTGCAGCTGTCTGGGAACAGGGATGAAGGGAGAAACTCATAACTTTTATATTTTTCCGCTATTTAAATTGGGCCTCTAAAGAGAAGGAAATGTCCTGTATGAATAGCTGTCGTGGAGTAATTGCA
This sequence comes from Eopsaltria australis, assembly GCA_034509425.1. Classification (NCBI taxonomy): domain Eukaryota; kingdom Metazoa; phylum Chordata; class Aves; order Passeriformes; family Petroicidae; genus Eopsaltria; species Eopsaltria australis. Next base: position 135,573 of record JAVTVJ010000821.1, read on the forward strand.
GTTAAAATTTCCCGGTGTAGAAAGAGGAGGTGGAGCCGGAAATGAGGTAGTTGGTATGACAAATCCTGCCTACAAAAAACTCATAAAACCAGGAGAACACCTGAAGAAGCCCTCTTTCAGGCTTCCGGTTCGCTGAGGAAAGACATCGCTCTCCCTCTCTGCGCTGCGCTGGGTAAGGTCTCCTCAGACCATGTTGCCCTGAGGCTGCCAACCAGCATGGCACGGAGGGGGAGGAGAGAGGGAACCCAAGCCGGTCTCTTGGTTTCTCACGGCAGCTCTATGTGGAGGGGAGCCAGATCGACTCCGCTTGGCTCCATCCAAGCCGAGAGGGACTTCATTCTGCTACCCCTGGCCAAGGAACTTCACCGGCTCCGTTCACCTAGTCTGGGCCAGGCCGGTCCCCCCTCCACAGCACAGCCCAGCGGGAAGAGGGTTTGGGGTTGGGCCCCGTGGGCCTCGGGAGCGCCCCACCAGTTAGATCCGCAGTGCGGGAGAAAGAGAAAGCTCGGACTAAACTCCTATAGCTCGGATGGGGCTCCGTTGACTCCTTACAACTCTGCGTGGGAGGGAGAAAAGGCTCGGACTCAGCCCCTCCCTCAGCTCGGACGTGATCCCCGCCGGGCGGCCCCGCGCATGGTCCAACGCGGAAAGAGCTTTGAACCAACCCCCTTGAAGGACGGGCGTGGCCCCCGCCGGGCCCCTATGACTCAGGCGGAGCTTGGATGGGGGGCAGCAAAAACAGACTCCTTTCCTTTAGTTCAGGCACGGACTTACAACACTCAAACCACGTGGGTGAAAGTCATGTGACCATCGCCTAGCCGAAAGACAAATTAACTGTTTCTTTCCAATATCAGAATGGGGCTTGGGGGCATTCATTTTTTCCCCCCCACACAGAAAGAGCACAGGAATGAAGGCACCTACAAAAGGTACAACATAGAGACTTTAAGTTAATGAATATAACCAAGCTTATTTTCAAAGAAGGAAGAGATGAGGAGTGCTTTAATGCTGAAAATTCTTCTTAAAAAAACATGTTGATAAAGTTGGCTGTAATATACCCTGTAATATATGAATAATGGTCTAAAAGAGGTTAGAAAAAGGTGATGTAATGTTCTAGATTGTAAGCAGTAGACTGAGACTCTTGTGTATAAGATTTTCCTTGCCCCAGGAAATAGTAGAAGACTTGTGTTGCCAATAATGAAGAAAGGGGATGTCATTGCCACTGTAATAGAAACGTTCATTCTCAAAAGAACACCTCAATGACCATCATATGTCCATTGGTAGTAGCCCTGGGAAAGCTACTGAAATGGGAAGGAGTCTGGAGAAGCAAATCTTTCCCTTCAGGTGGGGGAGTTGCTTGCTGGAAAGCTAATAACCATGGAAACTGTATTTCCTATGGGTAGTCAACATGATAGAACAAAAGAAAGCTTCTCTCTCCACATGAATTAAGAAAACTGTCTTGTTCCAGAGGTGGTGGATTAGCTACAAGTCGAAGTGTTACCTTTTGTATGCTCAGTAGCAAAGAAAATGAAAGGGGTGGGGAGGGGAAAAGAGTGTTCTAAAGGGTTTGGTGTTGATGCCTGATATTATTCCTATTTTAAGTCTGTTAATAAAATTCCTTTTTTTGTATTCCTTAAAATATAAGCCTGCTTTGCCTACTCCTAACCCTTATCTCACAACAAAATCAAATAATTTTGACTACAAAATTAATGTTTTCTACCTAGTTTTGATCCCCCAAACCTTTAAACCGCAATAATAGCTCACTCCAAACCTCCCTGGAATCCTTTGCTAGTCTCGACTGACCATGGTTAAATGAAAAGTGTTACTGGACTGGATGGCAACAGTGAAGTGCTTTAAAAGCTGATACAAGACAAGCAGCAAGATTTCAGACTTTGCTGCCTGGGCTGTCCTCAACCTCTTTCCTGTGTCCTGTTCAGAAATATTACTTTTAGCATGAGGAGGGATTTCTCTCTCCATAAACATGTGCTTGGGCCACGAATAAGGAAACCATTCACTTGTGGTTGTGGTCACTTTTATTCTCAAAAAACATTGTAATTAAGATCTTGTATTTGTTTCATAGAGACTCTCAAGTACTGGTTGTGCTTACATTTGTAAGGTCATCTAATCTGAAAATAGACTCAAAGAGGTCTTGATAGTAATTTAAGAGAAAGCTCAGACTTTTGGTTCATAGTTTAAACTTCAATCGCATGACCATTAAGATCGTGCTGAAGTTTTTGGACCTTGGGGTGGATTACTGTAAGACATCTCTCTGGTGGTGCTTTTCTGTGGGTTTCGCAATAGGAAACCTTGACAGTCGGACAGTGAGGGATGTGGAGAACTAAAGAAATCATTGTCTGTGACTAGTTCACAAAACAGGATGAAACCAAGAAGGCAGTGGAAACACCATGTTATAAATGCATATTATAGTGTTGGCTTTTCGCAAATAATGAATGCTATGTGTATGATGTTGGTCCTTGTGGAAGTGGCTTTTGTTATAGAAATATAATCACTTTTAAATGCTTTAATGCCTTTTTGTTCTAGCTTAGATGTAGTGGCTAATGTAGCTGTGTTAAAATGTACCTAGCTTAAAATAATTAAACCACCTGCTTAGTTGGATAAGCATGGGTGTAACAGGCTCCTGCCCCAGGACATCTCTATCAACAATAAGCATCTGCTGGACACCGATGGACAAAAGAAGATACTGGAGTATCCAAAGAAACTACACATGCTCTAAAAAGGCGGACCCAAGGAGGAGCCATGCTAACGAGTACTTGGAAAATGTAAAATAGTTTGGAGAAAAGTTTGAATATGTATATGTGGTAGTTTGAAAGCAAATCAGTGAGAGGCTCAAAGTCAGAACTACAATTTAATAGGAAAAATGTGATAATACCAAAAATACTGACAGAGTCAGAATACAACCTGACACCCTGTCGGTCAGGGTGTTGGTAGTAGTCCACTTAGAAGGTAGTTGCAGTCCTCTGGGAGTGATAGATGCGATTCTGTTGAAGCAGTGATCCTGTGAAAGGTGTAGTTCTCCTCTGAAGGTCTAGTGGTGGTGTAGAAGGATCTGGTCTTCCTCTGGGAATCCCGTGGAAAAAGTTGCTTGTGGTGCTTCAAATCTCAGTTTATATGCAGATCGGGATACATTGGTTCCTCCCCCTGGGCGGGGCATCTCACAATGGGATGATGAGCCACTAGCTGTAATGTTGGGGGTGAGTAAAGTGCTGCATCCGGCCCAAACGACCGGATCATTAGCAAACCGTTCTGCAGCCATCAGGAACACTGCTCCACCCGGCCCCAACATCCCATGAAGATGGTGATAGAATACATACCATTGCAACCTAAGACATTATCCACCCCTTATTCTATCACCATCTATGTGATACCCAAACCAATACCCCCTTTATACATATATATACATATACAATGAAACTTTACACACAGTTCTCACTTAAAATTAAGTTTCCTTGTGGTACACAATGGGTTTCCCCATCTTTCTGCATTACCTACCAAGTGTAACCAGGTCCTTGAGCAAAAACAACCCCGCGGATGGGTTTGCCTTTGTCTGAGGTGGGACTAATCTAAACAGTCTTTCCTAAAATACCTCTCATGTGTACCACAGGGACTCTGTCTCCATCCACTGTGTGCAAGGGTTCAGACTGGGCAGGACCAGCTCGATTGATGGAGCCTCGTGTGTTGACTATCTAGGTGGCTTTTGCTAAGTTCACTTCCCAATTTTTGAAGGTCCCCCAGCCAAGTGCCTTCAGGGTGGTCTTAAGTAGTTCGTTGCACCGTTCAACTTTCCCGGCAGCTGGTGCATGATAAGGGATATGATATATCCACTCGATGCCATGTTCTCTGGCCCAGCTGTTTATAAGGCCATTCTTGAAATGGGTCTTGTTGTCCGACTCAATTCTCTCAGGGGTGCCATGTCTCCACAAGACTTTCTTTTCTAGGCCGAAGATGGTGTTTCGGGAAGTAGCATGAGGCACATCTAGTGGTTGCTTCCACCATGGTCAGCACGTAGCGCTTGCCTTGGCGGGTTTGGGGAAGGGTGATGTAGTCAATTTGCTAGGCTTCCCCATACCTATACTTCAACCATCGACTACCGTACCACATGGGCTTCACCCGCTTGGCCTGCTTGATCATAGTGCAGGTCTCGCAGCCATGGATGACCTGTGAGATGCTGTCCATGGTCAAGTCCACCCCTCGGTCACGAGCCCATCGGTACGTTGCATCTCGTCCCTGATGACCAGAGGCATCATGGGCCCAACGAGCTAGAAATAATTCTCCCTTGTGCTGCTAGTCCAGATCCACCTGTGATACTCTCAGTTTGGCAGCTCGGTCCACCTGCTCGTTGTTACGATGCTCTTCATTGGCCCGACTCTTGGGTGCATGTGCATCTACGTGTCGGACTTTCACAGTCAGCCTCTCTACACGGGTAGCGATGTCCTGCTAAATCTCAGCGGCCCAGATGGGTTTCCCTCTCTGCTGCTAGTTGGCCTTTCTCCAGCGATTCAACCAACTCCACAAAGCGTTAGCTACCATCCAGGAGTCAGTGTAGAGATAGAGCCGAGGCCACTTCTCTCCCTCAGCAATATCCAAAGCCAGCTGGACGGCTTTAAGCTCTGCGACCTGACTCGATCCACCTTCTCCCTCAGTAGCTTGCGCAACTCGTCCTGTGGGGCTCCATACAGCAGCTTTCCACTTCCGGTTAGCACCCACAATTCGGCAGGAACCATCAGTGAAGAGGGCATATCGTCTTTCACTCTCCGGTAGCTCGTTATATGATGGGGCTTCCTCAGCACGTGTCACTTGCCCCTCCTCTTCTTCAGAAGATAATCCAAAAGACTCACCTTCAGGCCAGTTTGTTATAATTTCCAGAATCCCAGGGTGATTAGGGTTTCCTATCCGGGCTCGCTGTGTGATCAGCGCAATCTACTTCCTCCACGTGGCGTCGGTATCATGGTGTGTGGAAGGAACCTTTCCTTTGAACATCCAACCTAGCACTGGCAGTCGGGGTGCTAGAAGCACCTGTGATTCGGTGCCAATTACTTTCGAGGCAGCTCGAACCTCTTCATAAGCCGCAAGAATCTCTTTCTCAGTTGGGGTATAGCTGGCCTCAGATCCTTTGTATCCCCGACTCCAGAACCCAAGTGGTTGTCCTCGATTCTCTTCAGGTCCCTTCTGCCACAGGCTCTAGGATGGACCATTCTCCCTGGCCGCAGTGTAGAGCACATTTTTTACATCCTGTCCTGTTCTGACTGGCCCAAGGGCTACTGCATGGGCAATCTCCTGCTTAATTTGTTCGAATGCTTGTTGTTGCTCAGGACCCCACTGGAAATCATTTCTTTTTCGTGTCACGAGGTAAAGAGGGCTTACAATTGTGCTGTATTCCGGGATATGCATTCTCCAAAACCCGACAGCTCCTAGAAAAGCCTGGGTTTCCTTCTTGTTCGTAGGTGGGGACATAGCAGTGATCTTGTTGACTACTTCTGTCGGGATCTGGCGACGTCCATCTTGCCACTTGACTCCTAAGAACTGGATTTCTTGAGCGGGTCCCTTAACCTTACTTCGCTTGATGGCAAAACCAGCTCTTAGGAGAATCTGGATGATCTTCTTTCCTTTCTCAAAGACTTCCTCTGCTGTGTTCCCCCATACGATAATGTCGTCGATGTCCTGCAAATGTTTTGGAGCGTCACCCTTTTCCAGTGCAGCTTGGATCAGGCCATGGCAGATGGCGGGGCTGTGCTTCCACCCCTGGGGGAGTCTGTTCCAGGTGTATTGCACGCCCCTCCAGGTGAAAGCAAACTGAGGCCTGCACTCTGCTGCCAGAGGAATGGAGAAAAAGGCATTGGCAATATTGATGGTCGCATACTACTTTGCTGCCTTGGATTCTAGTTCATACTGAAGTTCCAACATGTCTGGCACAGCAGCACTCAGTGGTGGTGTGACCTCATTCAGGCCACGATAATCCACTGTCAGTCTCCATTCTCCACTGGACTTACGCACTGGCCATATAGGGCTGTTAAAGGGTGAATGAGCTTTGCTGACCACCCCTTGGCTCTCTAGTTTACAAATCATCTCGTGGATGGGAACCATAGAGTCTCTGTCTGTGCGGTACTGCCGTCGGTGCACTGTCGCCGTGGCGATTGGTACCTGCTGTCCTTCAACTTCGAGCAGTCCCACAGCAGAGGGGTCATCTGAGAGACCAGGCAAGGTATTTAGCTGTTGGATGTCTTCTGTTTCTACTGTCACCCCAGAAATAGAAATAGATTCTGTTCCCACGTACCTTGATGGCATCAGGGTACATTGAGCGCCGGTGTCAACCAAAGCCGTGTATCTTTGTGGGTCAGATGTGCCAGGCCATCGGATCCACTCAGTCTAATAGATCTGGTTGTCCTTTTCCTCTACCTGGCTAGAGGCAGGGCCCCTCTATTCCTGATCGTGGTACACGTTGCTCTCTTCCTGTAAATATGTTCTTGAGGTCCCTTCAAGAGGATCGGTCATATCATCATTCCTATACTGTTCAGAGTTCTGTCCACAAGAGACCGGAGCAGTGTTGACTCTAGGTGGGTTCCTTGTGGTAGCTGTTCCCCTTTTCAGTTCACGTACTCATGCTGTTAAGGAAGAGGTGGGTTTCCTGTCCCACTTTCTCATGTCTTCTCCATGCTCCTGAAGGAAAAACCAGAGGTTACCTCGTGGAGTGTATCTTCTTTCTCTGGCTGGGGAATGTTGGCTCTTAATAGCAGAGACCCTTGTTGGTTCTGGTGAGATGTAGTGAATTTCTTGCTTCAGCTCCTTTCTGAGTTTCTCTTCCAAGCTCCGGATGTGCTCAGCCAGCTTTGTTTCCACTGATGAGACATGGGTGCGTAACGGGGCAGTGACAGTGTCCTCATAAATTCTAAGTTTGTTGACCAGCACTCCCACCTTGTCCGCTCCTTCCCTCCATTGCAGTGTTGCTAGGTAACGGGAGTATATCTCTGGTCCAAGCCGTGCGAATCTCAACCACATCTGTGACGTGCATTGGACATCATCTGGGTTCTTAGGGAATCTCTCATCTTCTGAGAAAATGATCTCCAGCACGGCCAATTCTCTCAGGCATCGGATACCTTGTTCCATTGTGCTCCATTTTCCTTGGTGCACCTGGAGGTCTTCTTTACAAAGGTATCTGTCTTTTACACTTGCCAGCAGTCGCCGCCAGAGGCTGAGAGTTTCTTGGGTTTTCCCAATCCCCTGGTCAATGACCACATCCTGGGTCAGGGATCCAAATTGCCTGGCCTCACTTCCATCTAGAATGGTGTCATTGGCTGCAGCGTCCCAGATGCGAAGAAGCCAGGTCAGGATGGATTCATTTGTCTGGCGGGTGAACTCCCTCCGTAGGTCACGCAGCTCACCCAGGGATAAAGAGTGAGTGATGATCTCTGGCTCCGTCTCTTCTGCTTGGTGCGAAGGTCCAGCCTCCTCCTCATCGGTCGCTGTGCGGGCTGATTTGCTCCTGGTTTTCTTTTTCTGAAGGGGGCAACTGCTACTGGCTTAGGCTGTTCTGGCTTGGTGATGGCTTGTGTGGAGACTGTCGTTTCTTTCAGTCTCTTTTTCCTCTATGACAGTTTGTTTAGATACGGTGCCTGTTGTTCTGCTGCTTTTCTTGTCCTCATCCTGAGGATACTGTGCTGCATCAAGCATTGTTCTGACTCTAAGCATGGTGTACACAGTGCAGGCTGTACAAAGAAGACAAAGCAGAACTAACAGCAAGATTATACCATCTTTGAAATCCAGAGGGAACTCAATATTTTCAAAAAGTGTTGTGTCAGGTCTGAAAGGCTAAAAGAAACCACTCTCTACTCTTTCCCCTAGGGGCTGGGTGCGATTGTTGAGGAGGCCCCAGATGTAACAGCCCATACCAGGACAAGCAAACAAAATTGAGTATATATTCCGAATGGTGTTCATTGCCTCGGAGGTTATCATGCAATAGACGTAGTAAACTAGTAAAGCAATTTTTATACGATACCCCGGCCTACACAGGAGCATTACTACGGGCAGGTAGTTCCCTGTCTGCAGAAATATATACAGAGCAAGGTACAGGACACATGTAAGTATGTTGAGTATCATGGTGAATAGGTGGCTTCTAGAACAGAAAATTGTAGTTCTGACTTTCCTCAGGGCCTGGCCTGACGTTGGGCGCCAAAAAATGTGATAGTTTCAAAGCAAATTAGTGAGAGGCTCAAAGTCAGAACTACAATTTAATAGGAAAAATGTGATAATACCAAAAATACTGACAGAGTCAGAATACAACCTGACACCCTGTCGGTCAGGGTGTTGGTAGTAGTCCACTTAGAAGGTGGTTGCAATTCTCTGGGAGTGATAGATGCGGTTCTGTTGAAGCAGTGATCCTGTGAAAGGTGTAGTTCTCCTCTGAAGGTCCAGTGGTGGTGTAGAAGGATCCGGTCTTCCTCTGGGAATCCCGTGGAAAAGGCCCCCTATAGTGCTTCAAATCTCAGTTTATATGCAGATCGGGATACATTGGTTCCTCCCCCTGGGCGGGGCATCTCACATTGGGATGATGGTCCACTATCTGCAATGTTGGGGGTGAGTAAAGTGCTCCATCCGGCCCCAACGACCGGATCATTAGCAAACCGTTCGGCGGCCATCAGAAACACTGCCACGCCTGGCCCCAACATCTCACGAAGATGGTGATAGAATATATACCATTGTAACCTAAGACAGTATACTTGTCTATGAATATGGAATAGGCTGATGCAATAAGAAAAGTATATAAAGAGAGTCTCTCACCATGTCAGATGTCCTCTTGGCTCCATGCCAAGGGTTCCCGGCATCACCTAGACATTGTAACCTTTTACCCTATACCTTGTCCCTTATTGTCTTTTTATTAAACCTTTAAATTTTAACAGGAGACTGGACCTCGTTTTTAACAACTGGGGGCTCATCCAAGATCAACACCTCACCTCCGAGGCCCTGGGAGATCCTGAGCCGGGGAAGGTGTGCCCTGCCCGAATACAGGCAGTCCCCGCTCTGCTTCTTCTGAGGACCGGTGGCTGCAGGTCAACACCCGTGGACAAGAAGGGACACATAAAGCAAAAGAAAAGGGTAAAAGTGTTCCCTGAAGGAAAAACCGCGGTAACAAGCCCCACAGACCTTTCGTGCACGTGGCCCGAGCCTGCAGATTGGTAAGTATGGCCGGGGGTCAAATATGGGGGCTGAATGGTGAGTGTGTGAGACACGAGCTAGTTACCCCAGACTTGCGAAGCGAGTGCGGAGTTTCTGAGAGCTGCAATTCCGGCATTCCACAAGGAATACAGTCAAGAAGGAAACGAAGCGAAAGGAAAAACGAGTGAAAGAGCCCCCGGGGTAACTCGGACTGGGTCCCAGGGAGGACCCCTAGTGAAAAAGGGAATCCGGAGTTTCCTAGCATAATCCACTAGGAAACAGGGGACAGAAGGGAAGGTCCCCGAACATTGCCAGGTTGAGGGTAAGATCCAAGAAGGATAAGAAAATTCCTCAGGACGGGACATGTGGGATTGACAGGGGATAAGGAATCCTATGAGACGGGATGTGTAGAGTTAAAAGGTTGAGGAGAATATTCTGAGGATACTACTCAAGAGCATCTGGGGTTGGCCAATCTGAAAAGCTACACCTGTGGGTGGGTATTAACCAGTAATTTCAAAGGTACCTTGTTTCTTGTGCTGTTCTGTTGTGAATGAGAATGAGTGAGACAGATTAATAAAAATGAGTGAGTATGAATGAATGGAAAAATACGTAATATAGATTGTTGGTTAAAGTATTTACTGTCTAAGAGGAGGGAGGATTATATTAGAAAAGAAAAAGAGCGAAGGAGAAGATTTTTCTGTGGTGTAAAGGATAGGTGGTTTTTCCAAGTTATCATAAGAGTGGGGAGCAAGGGGGGGAACTGGGGACAAACAGAAAAGAGAAGGGAAAAAAAAAAATCCTCGGAAAATGGGGCAAAAAAGCAGTAAGTGGGGTTTAAAAAATGGAACACGGAAGAAACCCTCAGAAATACCCCAAGAAAGCCCCCTGGGAATTATGTTAGCTAACTGGGATGCAAATCCCAACACAAAAGAGAAAGATAAAGTAAAAATGATTCAATATTGCATGATCGAATGGACTAAAAAAGAAATAAGATCCGATCATGTGTATTGGCCCAGGTATGGATCTGTTGAGACTTGGATTTGCCAGGTCTTAAACAAATTTGTAAATTCCAAGAAACCATTAGATCCAGAGGAAAAAGATTATGCCTCCTGCTGGATAAAAGACACAAAACTTCTGGAGGTAAAAGTTTTTAAAGAATCAAAGACCCCAGAGGCAGAGCCAGCCAAAGAAAAAAGAGAAAAAAACCGGGATCCCCTAGAAATCCTGCCAGCACCTCCCCCCTTGGGCCGGGAGGGTTAGAACCCTTTCCCCACATGCCAGGGGCCCCAGCCCCTCCCGCTCTCGGGCAGGGGGCTCCAACTTCTTTCCCTCCCATCCTGGGACCCTCAGCTCCCTCCCCACCTACACCAGGACCTTCTGTCTCCATCCCTCCTACCATCCCTACTGCCGCGTCCCTCATGGTCCCGCCAGGAGAATGTACCTCACTTCTGGCCCCTCCGCACACAGCCGCCCATGTCTCTATGGTTCTGGCCCCTCCGCATACAGCCAACCGTGTCTCTATGGTTCCGGCCTCTGCAGAACCCCGTATCAAAACACCAGAAGTAAAACTCAACGGCAGTTTAATAACTGCTCTCCGGACTCTACCCCAAAACAAGAGAACAGGGTTATGAAGGACGAGGATCAGAAAAACTGGGACCAAGGGGTTAGATAATGCCAATGGGAGGAGTTCAAGGAGGGACAGGTTTTGTGAATACTCCTTTAACATCCTCAGAAGTCAGAACCTTTAAAAAAGAAATTAAGGGATTATTAGAAGCTCCTATCGGAACAGCTGAGCAATTAGACCAATTTTTGGGCCCCAATATTTTTACTTGGGAAGAAATGCAGTCCATAATGAATATAATATTTTCCCAAGAGGAGCGACACATGATTAGAGCTGCTGGAATAAGAATTTGGGAGAGAGAAAATCAACAAGGACCAGCAGGAGATCAAAAAATGCCTATAGCACCCCCTAATTGGAACCATAATGAAGAAGCAGGACGGGGACATATGAATGATTATCGTAATCTGATAATCAGAGGAATAAAAGAAGCAGCACCCAGAGGGCAAAACGTCAGCAAAGCTTTTGAGGGAAGACAAGGGAAGGAAGAAAGTCCCACGGAATGGCGGGAAAGACTTAGAAAGAACATGAAGCAATACTCTGGAATAGACCCTGAAATTTTAGCAGGGCAAACCTTACTGAGAGTTAACTTTGTCACTCATGCTTGGCCAGACATTAAAAGAAAGCTGGAAAAGATTGAGGACTGGCATGATAAATCATTAAATGAGTTATTAAAAGAGGCTCAAAAATTTATGTAAGGAGGGATGAAGAAAGAGCTAAAATAGATGCAAAAATCATGATAGCCACTATGACAGAAAGCAATTTCCAGCAAAATTTGAAGCCTCCAGAGACCACCCCCAAATATTCAGGTTTTAGAGACAGGGGGAGGGGAATAAACCAAACCTCTACCCGGTTAAAACCTCAGGAGCAAACAAAAAATGTCTGCTTCTACTGCGGAGAAGAGGGACACTATAAAAGGGAGTGTCTGCGCCTAAAAAAGAACCTGAAAATATTCAAAGAGATACACCCCAAAGAAGAATAGGGGGGTCATGGGCTCTATCTTTTGGGGGATAAGTACCATCTAAAGCCTATGATAACCTTAAAAGTAGGCCCCCAAGAGGAGGTATTAGAATTTATAATGGACACTGGAGCAGAGAGAACGTGTGTGATAAATATTCCAAGGGGCTGTGAAGTAAGTAATAACACTGTGAAGGTAACAGGAGCAAAAGGTGAAGGGTTTACAGTTCCTGTTATTAAAAATGTGGTAATTGAAGGGGAAACCAGAATAGGGATGGGAGATGTCTTATTAGTTCCAGGAGCAGGTTGCAATTTACTGGGGAGAGATTTACAAATACAGTTGGGAATAGGGGTTATACCTGAAGAAGGGAAGATGACGGCTAAAGTGTTAAAACCTGGCCAAGAAGATGAGGAGAAAGTAAATAAAAAGGTTTGGGCCAGGGAAGGCAATAGGGGAGGATTGAATATTGACCCTATAAAGGTCACGACTGAGAAAGAAGAATGTCCCATCCGTATACGTCAGTACCCTATATCTTTAGAAGGAAGAGAAGGCTTAAAGCCGATAATAGAAGAATTAATAAAGGATGGAACATTGGAACCCTGTATGTCTCCTCATGATACCCCTATCCTACCAGTAAGAAAGCCTGATGGGAATTACAGATTAGTACAAGATTTGAGAGAAGTGAACAAAAGAACTCGTACCCGTCACCCGGTGGTACCTAATCCCTACACTCTGTTAAGTAAAGTCCCATCTCAGCATCAGTGGTTTAGTGTAGTGGATTGTAAAGATGCTTTCTGGGCTTGTCCATTAGCAGAGGAAAGCCGGAATATATTTGCCTTTGAGTGGGAAGAGCCAAAAACTGGGAGGAAGCAACAATTAAGATGGACAAGTTTGCCTCAGGGATACTCCGAATCTCCAAATTTATTTGGGCAAGTTTTAGAAGAAATATTACAAACTTTCCCCACTCCTCCCGGAATACAAATTATCCAATATGTGGACAATCTTTTCTTGTCGGGAGAAGTTGAAATGGAAGTTAAAGAAGCTACTATAAAACTTTTGAACTTTCTTGGAGAAAAAGGATTGAGTGTATCAAAAGGAAAATAACAGTTTGTGGAATCAGAGGTGAAGTACCTTGGTCACTTGATAAGCAAAGGTAGCTGAAAGCTGAATCCTGAGAGGGTGGGGGAATTCTATCTCTCCCCTCTCCTTCTTCAAAAAAGGAAGTTAGGAGACTGCTTGGACTATTGGGATATTGCAGATTATGTATTGAAGGATATAACCAGGCAGGAAAATTTTTATATGAAAAATGGACAGAAGGGGAGGATATAAAGTGGACCAGGGAAGATGATAATAAATTAGAAGAATTGAAGTTGAAACTAGCCTCGGTACCCGCCTTAAGTTTACCCTCACTAGAAAAACCCTCTCATCTGTATGTAAATGTGGAAAGTGGATGTCTTGGTTTGAAAGACAGGTGTTTGTTAAGGAAGGCAGGAGCCTCCCTTGGAATGGGAAACTGTAACCCCTCTCTCTCTCTGAATTATTATAAATTTGAAATCAAGAGGCTCTCAGGCAAAGATATGGGAATAGGAATAACAGTTCTTTACTAATATCTAAAACAAAGCTAACAAATAACAACAACTATAACGTTAACCAACAAACAGACCCAGAATCCCAGTGGCAGCCTGCTTGGCTTCAGGCACCTTTTCTTTTTGGTGCAGTTCCAGTCACACCCTGCAGGGGGCGCTCTGGGTGTGTGTCTTAGGTTGCAATGGTATGTATTCTATCACCATCTTCATGGGATGTTGGGGCCGGGCGTGGCAGTGTTCCTGATGGCCAGAGAACGGTTTGCTAATGGGCCGGTCGTTAGGGCCGGATGGAGCACTTTACTCACCCCCAACATTGCAGATAGTGGCCCATCATCCCAATGTGAGATGCCCCGCCCAGGGGGAGGAACCAATGTATCCCGATCTGCATATAAACTGAGATTTGAAGCACCACAGGCAGCTTTTTCCACGGGATTCCCAGAGGAAGACCGGATCCTTCTACACCACCACTGGACCTTCAGAGGAGAACTACACCTTTCACAGGATCACTGCTTCAACAGAATCGCATCTATCACTCCCAGAGAACTGCAACCACCTTCTAAGTGGACTACTACCAACACCCTGACCGACAGGGTGTCAGGTTGTATTCTGACTCTGTCAGTATTTTTTGTATTATCACATTTTTCCTATTAAATTGTAGTTCTGACTTTGAGCCTCTCACTGATTTGCTTTGAAACTACCACAGTGTGATGATTCTCCGGCGACTGCAGGGGGCGCTCTGGGTGTGATCATTCCCCGGTGGCTGCAGGGGGCGCTCCGGCGTGAGCTCAGGTGGCACACGGCAATGGCGGCTGCCCGAGGCAGGGAAAGATGGAAGAGAGCCTTTGTTCCACAGACCCTCGGGGGGGGCAGCTGGTGTCGGTGCCGCAGCAGGATCCCCGGACACAGGGAGCTGGGACGGTAAGAAGTCCCGACATGCAGGGGGAGCCCCGCAACAATGTAGCGAAGAAACTCGGAGTGGCGAGGAGGAGCGAGGGAGAGACAGGCTGGTGGCAGGCAGCTCCCGATGGGGCAGAGAGGGAAAAGACTCACAGCAGACAGACTGGCAGCTCCGTGCTCGCTTATCAGAGGGCCGTGGGTTCAGCAGACAGCAGCTGCGACCGTCCAGCTCCTAGGGTCCCGAGCAAGAGAGCGTGACTTCCCCCTTGCCTTTGCTTTTCAGTCTCCAAAATCTCGCGTTGTCAAGCCCTGCTTCCATGAGGGGCAACTCTGCCGCACCCTTCTAAGTAGAAAGGCCCTAGTGTGGTAGTTTGAAAGCAAATCAGTGAGAGGCTCAAAGTCAGAACTACACTTTAATAGGAAAAATGTAGTAATACAAAAAAAACCAAAAAAAAATACTGACAGAGTCAGAATACAACCTGACACCCTGTCGGTCAGGGTGTTAGTAGTAGTCCACTTAGAAGGTGGTTGCAGTCCTCTGGGAGTGATAGATGCGGTTCTGTTGAAGCAATGATCCTGAGAAAGGTGTAGTTCTCCTCTGAAGGTCCAGTGGTGGTGTAGAAGGATCCGGTCTTCCTCTGGGAATCCCGTGGAAAAGGCTCCCTATAGTGCTTCAAATCTCAGTTTATATGCAGATCGGGATACATTGGTTCCTCCCCCTGGGCGGGGCATCTCACAATGGGATGATGAGCCACTATCTGCAATGTTTGGGGTGAGTGAAGTGCCCATCCGGCCCCAACGACTGGCCCATTAGCAAACCATTCTGCAGCCATCAGGAACACTGCCACGCCTGGCCCTAACGACCGGCCTATTAGCAAACCGTTCTGCGGTTATCAGGAACACTGCCACGCCCAGCCCCCAGCATCCTACGAAGATGGTGATAGAATACATACCATTGCAACGTAAGACATTATCCACCCCTTATTCTATCACCATCTATGTGATACCCAAACCAGTACCCCCTTTATACATATATATATACATATACAATGAAACTTTACACACAGTTCTCACTTAAAATTAAGTTTCCTTGTGGTACACAATGGGTTTCCCCATCTTTCTGCATTACCCACCAAGTGTAACCAGGTCCTTGAGCAAAAACAACCCCGCGGATAGGTTTGCCTTTGTCTGAGGTGGGACTAATCCAAACAGTCTTTCTTAAAACACCTCTCATGTGTACCACAGGGACTCTGTCTCCGTCCACTGTGTGCAAGGGTTCAGACTGGGCAGGACCAGCTCGATTGATGGAGCCTCGTGTGTTGACCATCCAGGTGGCCTTTGCTAAGTTCACTTCCCAATTTCTGAAGGTCCCCCAGCCAAGTGCCTTCAGGGTGGTCTTAAGTAGTTCGTTGCACCGTTCAACTTTCCCGGCAGCTGGTGCATGATAAGGGATATGATATATCCACTCGATGCCATGTTCTCTGGCCCAGCTGTTTATAAGGCCATTCTTGAAATGGGTCTTGTTGTCCGACTCAATTCTCTCAGGGGTGCCATGTCTCCACAAGACTTGCTTTTCCAGGCCTAAGATGGTGTTTCGGGCAGTAGCACGAGGCACAGCATAGGTCTCCAACCATCCAGTGGTTGCTTCCACCATGGTCAGCACGTAGCGCTTGCCTTGGCAGGTTTGGGGAAGGGTGATGTAGTCAATTTGCCAGGCTTCCCCATACCTATACTTCGACCATCGTCCACCGTACCACAGAGGCTTCATCTGCTTGGCCTGCTTGATCATAGCGCAGGTCTCGCAGCCATGGATGACCTGTGAGATGCTGTCCATGGTCAAGTCCACCCCTCGGTCACGAGCCCATCGGTACGTTGCATCTCGTCCCTGATGACCAGAGGCATCATGGGCCCAACGAGCTAGAAATAATTCTCCTTTGTGCTGCCAGTCCAGATCCACCTGTGATACTCTCAGTTTGGCAGCTCGGTCCACCTGCTCGTTGTTACGATGCTTTTCATTGGCCTGACTCTTGGGTACATGTGCATCCACATGTCGAACCTTCACAGTCAGCCTCTCTACACGGGTAGCGATGTCCTGCTAAATCTCAGCGGCCCAGATGGGTTTCCCTCTGCGCGGCCAGTTGGCCTTTCTCCAGCGATTCAACCAACCCCACAAAGCATTAGCTACCATCCAGGAGTCAGTGTAGAGACAGAGCCGAGGCCACTTCTCTCCCTCAGCAATATCCAAAGCCAGCTGGACGGCTTTAAGCTCTGCGACCTGACTCGATCCACCTTCTCCCTCAGTAGCTTGTGCAACTCGTCGTGTGGGGCTCCATACAGCAGCTTTCCACTTCCGGTTAGCGCCCACAATTCGGCAGGAACCATCAGTGAAGAGGGCATATCGTCTTTCACTCTCCGGTAGCTCGTTATATGGTGGGGCTTCCTCAGCACGTGTCACTTGCCCCTCCTCTTCTTCAGAAGATAATCCAAAAGTCTCACCTTCAGGCCAGTTTGTTATAATTTCCAGAATCCCAGGGCGATTAGGGTTTCCTATCCAGGCTGGCTGTGTGATCAGCGCAATCCACTTGCTCCATGTGGCATTGTTGGCATGATGTGTGGAAGGAACCTTTCCCTTGAACATCCAACCCAGCACTGGTAGTCAGGGTGCCAGAAGCAGCTGTGCTTCGGTGCCAATTACTTCCGAGGCAGCTCGAACTCCTTCATAAGCCGCAAGAATCTCTGTCTCGGTTGGGGTATAGCTGGCCTCAGATACTTTGTATCCCCGACTCCAGAACCCAAGTGGTCGTCCTCGAGCCTCTTCAGGTCCCTTCTGCTACAGGCTCCAGGATGGACCATTCTCCCCGGCCGCAGTGTAGAGCACATTTTTCACATCCTGTCCTGTTCTGACTGGCCCAAGGGCTACTGCATGGGCAACCTCCTGCTTAATTTGTTCGAATGCTTGTTGTTGCTCAGGACCCCACTGGAAATCATTTCTTTTTCGTGTCACGAGGTAAAGAGGGCTTACAATTGTGCTGTATTCCGGGATATGCATTCTCCAAAACCCGACAGCTCCTAGAAAAGCCTGGGTTTCCTTCTTGTTCGTAGGTGGGGACATAGCAGTGATCTTGTTGACTACTTCTGTCGGGATCTGGCGACATCCATCTTGCCACTTGACTCCTAAGAACTGGATTTCTTGAGCGGGTCCCTTAACTTTACTTCGCTTGATGGCAAAACCAGCTCTTAGGAGAATCTGGATGATCTTCTTTCCTTTCTCAAAGACTTCCTCTGCTGTGTTCCCCCATACGATAATGTCGTCGATGTACTGCAAATGTTCTGGAGCCTCACTCTTTTCAGTGCAGCCTGGATCAGGCCATGGCAGATGGTGGGGCTGTGCTTCCACCCCTGGGGGAGTCTGTTCCAGGTGTATTGCACTCCCCTCCAGGTGAAAGCAAACTGAGGCCTGCACTCTGCTGCCAGAGGAATGGAGAAAAAGGCATTGGCAATATCGATGGTCACGTACCACTTTGCTGCCTTGGATTCCAGTTCATACTGAAGTTCCAACATGTCTGGCACAGCAGCACTCAGTGGTGGTGTGACCTCATTCAGGCCACGATAATCCACTGTCAGTCTCCATTCTCCACTGGACTTACGCACTGGCCATATAGGGCTGTTAAAGGGTGAATGAGCTTTGCTGACCACCCCTTGGCTCTCTAGTTTACGAATCATCTCGTGGATGGGAACCATAGTCTCTGTCTGTGCGGTACTGCCGTCGGTGCACTGTCGCCGTGGCGATTGGTACCTGCTGTTCTTCAACTTCCAGCAGTCCCACAGCAGAGGGGTCATCTGAGAGACCAGGCAAGGTATTTAGCTGTTGGATGTCTTCTGTTTCTACTGCGGCTATCCCGAAAGTCCAACGATGTCCTTTTGGGTCTTTGAAATACCCATTTCTAAGATAGTCTATGCCCAGGATGCATGGGGCTTCTGGGCCGGTCACGATGGGGTGTTTCTGCCACTCATTCCCAGTTAAACTTACTTCAGCTTCCAATACAGAAAGCTGCTGGGATCCTCCTGTCACTCCAGAAATAGAAATAGATTCTGTTCCCATGTACCTTGATGGCATCAGGGTACTTTGAGCGCCGGTGTCAACCAAAGCCGTGTATCTTTGTGGGTCAGATGTGCCAGGCCATCGGATCCACACAGTCCAATAGATCTGGTTGTCCCTTTCCTCTACCTGGCTAGAGGCCGGGCCCCTCTATTCCTGATCATGGTACATGTTGCTCTCTTCCTGTAAATATGTTCTTGAGGTCCCTTCAAGAGGATCGGTCATATCATCATTTCTATACTGTTCAGAGTTCTGTCCACAAGAGACCGGAGCAGCATTGACTCTAGGTGGGCTCCTTGTGGTAGCTGTTCCTCTTTTCAGTTCATGTACTCAGGCTACTAAGGAAGAGGTGGGTTTTCTGTCCCACTTTCTCATGTCTTCTCCATGCTCCTGAAGGAAAAACCAGAGGTTACCTCGTGGAGTGTATCTTCTTTCTCTGGCTGGGGAATGTTGGCTCTTAATAGCAGAGACCCTTGTTGGTTCTGGCGAGATGTGGTGAATTTCTTGCTTCAGCTCCTTTCTGAGTTTCTCTTCCAAGTTCCGGACGTGCTCAGCCAGCTGTGTTTCCACAGATGAGACATGGGTGCGAAATGGGGCAGTGACAGTGTCCTCATAAATTTTTAGTTTGTTGACCAGTACTCCCACCTTGTCCGCTCCTTCCCTCCATTGCAGTGTTGCTAGGTAACGGGAGTATATCTCTGGTCCAAGCCGTGCGAATCTCAACCACATCTGTGACGTGCATTGGACATCATCTGGGTTCTTAGGGAATCTCATCTTCTGAGAAAATGATCTCCAGCATGGCCAATTCTCTCAGGCATCGGATACCTTGTTCCATTGTGCTCCATTTTCCTTGGTGCACCTGGAGGTCTTCTTTACAAAGGTATCTGTCTTTTACGCTTGCCAGCAGTCGCTGCCAGAGGCTGAGAGTTTCTTGGGTTTTCCCGATCCCCTGGTCAATGACCACATCCTGGGTCAGGGATCCAAGTTGCCTGGCCTCACTTCCATCTAGCATGGTGTCATTGGCTGCAGCGTCCCAGATGCGAAGAAGCCAGGTCAGGATGGATTCATTTGTCTGGCGGGTGAACTCCCTCCGTAGGTCACACAGCTCACCCAGGGATAAAGAGCGAGTGATGATCTCTGGCTCCGTCTCTTCTGCTTGGTGCGAAGGTCCAGCCTCCTCCTCATCGGTCGCTGTGCGGGCTGATTTGCTCCTGGTTTTCTTTTTCTGAAGGGGGACAACTGCTACTGGCTTAGGCTGTTCTGGCTTGGTGATGGCTTGTGTGGAGACTCTGTCGTTTCTTTC
Organism: Eopsaltria australis; assembly: GCA_034509425.1. Taxonomy (NCBI): domain Eukaryota; kingdom Metazoa; phylum Chordata; class Aves; order Passeriformes; family Petroicidae; genus Eopsaltria; species Eopsaltria australis. Next base: position 155,199 of record JAVTVJ010000821.1, read on the forward strand.
AGTCTCTTTTTCCTCTATGACAGTTTGTTTAGATACGGTGCCTGTTGTTCTGCTGCTTTTTTTGTCCTCATCCTGAGGATACTGTGCTGCATCGAGCATTGTTCTGACTCTAAGCATGGTGTACACAGTGCAGGCTGTACAAAGAAGACAAAGCAGAACTAACAGCAAGATTATACCATCTTTGACATCCAAAGGGAACTCAATATTTTCAAAAACTGTTGTGTCAGGTCTGAAAGGCTGAAAGAAACCATTCTCTACTCTTTCCCCTAGGGGCTGGGTGCGATTGTTGAGGAGGCCCCAGATGTAACAGCCCATACCAGGACAAGCAAACAAAATTGAGTATATATTCCGAATGGTGTTCATTGCCTCGGAGGTTATCATGCAATAGACATAGTAAACTAGTAAAGCAATTTTTATACGATACCCCGGCCTACACAGGAGCATTACCACAGGCAGGTAATTCCCTGTCTGCAGAAATATATACAGAGCAAGGTACAGGACACATGTAAGTATGTGGAGTATCATGGTGAATAGGTGGCTTCTAGAACACAAAATTGTAATTCTGACTTTCCTCAGGGCCTGGCCTCACAGTGGGCGCCAAAAATGTGGTAGTTTGAAAGCAAATCAGTGAGAGGCTCAAAGTCAGAACTACAATTTAATAGGAAAAAATGTAATAATAAAAAAAAAGTTGACAGAGTCAGAATACAACCTGACACCCTGTCGGTCAGGGTCTTGGTAGTAGTCCACTTAGAAGGTGGTTGCAGTCCTCTGAGAGTGATAGATGCGCTTCTGTTGAAGCAGTGATCCTGAGAGAGGTGTAGTTCTCCTCTGAAGGTCCAGTGGTGGTGTAGAAGGGTCTGGTCTTCCTCTGGGAATCCCGTGGAAAAAGCTGCCTATAGTGCTTCAAATCTCAGTTTATATGCAGATCGGGATACATTGGTTCCTCCCCCTGGGCGGGGCATCTCACAATGGGATGATGAGCCACTATCTGCAATGTTTGGGGTGAGTAAAGTGCCCATCCGGCCCCAACGATCCCACGAAGATGGTGACAGAATACATACCATTGTAACCTAAGACAGCCACCAAGGCCCTGCAGGAGAGCAGAAGAGCCCCCAGCCCTCTTTCTTCTTACATTTATATATCTTGTCACAGACAGCTATGGATTGGACAATGAGGTTACCACCTCTCCAACTCCATAGGTAAGGAACACAGTCCATCAACCTTCCCTGCCCTTGGGAAAGGAATGACAAACAATACCAAAGGTACAAAACAATCCTTGGTGGGGGGGGGGGGAGAGAAGGGTGTTCTAAAGGTTCTGTTCTGATTCTGATTGTTATTATTCTCTTTTTTAAACTCTGTTAATAAATTCTCTTCTGATTCCTGATTGTTATTATTCTCTTTTTTAAAGTCTGTTAATAAATTCTCTTTATATCCCTTTAGTGTGAGTCTATTTTGCCTACTATTAATCCTTATCTCACAACAAGAATCAGGTAAATTTTCTAAGTGTGCTGGCATTTAGCCAGAAACTCAAATAGGCGAATTACAACCACTACAGAGTGTTCAGGGCAGGGTGCCCATTCAGCCACAATGGCTCCAGAGCAGATCCCATACAGCCACCAGAAGGGCTGGAGACTTCCCACGTTATCTAGGGTCACATCCTGCATCTGGTATGGCCATGGTGGTATGCAGAGGAGGAAATGAGGTCCAAGATGCCCTGCTCTTGTCTTCACCTCTGGCACCATAGTGTTCTGGCTTAGGTCACATCTATACCAAATTTGTCATGTCTCAGCTTTGGTTTGTAGTCCTTGGCTCATGCTGAGTGTGGGTTGAGGGGTGCTCTGTGCCTCCTTTGGTGGATGCTCTGGAGGACACGCCATTAGGCAGCATTACCAGGAGCAGCGGGGAGTTACAGCCCCTTTGCAGTCCCACAAGTAAGCCCAGGCCTGGCTCAGTGCAGCAGAGATCTCCAGTCAGCTGTGGGATAAGAATAGCTGGGCGCAGTGTAGGTCATAGAATCACTGAATAATAAAATTGTTTGAGTTGGAAGGGACCTTAAAGTTCATCCAGTTCCAACCTCCTTGCCAAGGGCAGGGACACCTTCCACTAGACCAGGTTGCTGAGAGCCCTATCCAGCCTGGCCTTGAACACTTCCAGGGGTGGAGCATCCACTGTTTCTCTGGGCAACCTGTTCCAGTGCCTTACCACCCTCACAGTTAAGAATTTCTTCCTATATCTAATCTGCTCTCTGTCATTTTAAAGCCATTCCATGAAAGGTCTTGGGAAGGGCCTCACAGTCAGAAACAAGGAGCCCTGGCAGGTCTGTGGGGCAGGAACAGGCACAGCCCTTGGCTCCCCATATCCTTCTCTTTGCAAGGGCTCCAGTTTAAGGCCAGGCCAGCCCAAAGCATTTGGCCTTTGTACAACCACCTCCTTCCCAAGGAGTTGGCTGATGGGGTGGTAACACCCTATGGCTCTGGAGCAGTGTTACAAGTGATGGTAGCACTTGGCTGTTCTCTGCCCTCTCTACGGAGGCTTTGTCCTGTTAGCATGTGCTCAGCTCTTTTTCCTGTTCATGTCCTGGACAGGTTTGCTCTCCAGCCAAGAGGAAAAGGTCCTGATATAGTCCTGTGTAGAATTTGCGGTCGGGACAGACGAGAGATCTCTGAAGTCGGGTCTTAGAGCATGAGGTTTATTGTGAAAGGGTGTGGGTGTAGGAGACCTGCTAGGGGCTGCCAGACACAGCCCGGAGCAGGTCAGAGAAGTAAGAAAGCAAGCAAGAGAGGAGAGAAGAGATCGAAGAGAGGATCGAAGAGAGCTAAGAGAGCTAAGAGAGCGAGCTTGTAGTTTACAATACAATAAATCATCTTCTGTGCTGAATATTCTAATTTTCATTAACCAATCTAGAACAAGCTGCAAATCTTATAACATTTGCACACAGCCTATGAGAACTATTGCATTACCATACGGCGTTATATTTTAAACCCTAAAAACTGCTTTTTGGACCCTCTGCCAAGTTGGTAGGGTCTGCTTTGACCCTTGGACCTGTCTGCAAGCAGAGGGTATTGTTTAATCAAAAGGGGGATTACCTGCAGTCGGCCATGCCATTGTTTTCTAGTTGTTCAGTAACTGGGGTTTGGTATCTCAAAGCTTGTCTTCATTTCAATCTCGCTTATAGTTTCTACATTCTCAGAATCTTTTGCTAGGTAATCATATTTATAAGGCTTTCCTATTTCATCTTCCCCAACAGTCCTGACCTGTCCCTTTCCCTGATATGGCACATATTTAGTATGAGTGTTGTGGGATGGTATCACCCCTCCTGCCTCTCTGCCATCGGTATCTACCCAGTCTCAGCCTGACAGTGGCTCAGGGACTCTGGCAGCTGAACACCCTGGGGCATGTTTATGTACCAGCTCAGGAGAGGTGCCATACAGGACTTGGAACTTCTCAGAGAAGAGGAAGGGGAGATGGAAGTGGTGTTTTCTATCTATGCTTCTTCCTTTCCTCCTGTTGAAGCATTCAGAGTACTTCTGAAGTGGAGTGAGCAGAGCTTCCAGCTAAGCAGCTGACGTCTTGGTGGCAATTTGTTCTTCTGAATTCAAACTGCTCATGGACAGTTTGCTCATCTATATGATGACATCTGAGCTGGTTCTTCTCACTGTCTCAGTGTCTCCGCCTTCATCTGCCTTGCAAAGACAAGCCAGGGTTTGCCTCTTGGTCTCTCTTTGCTCGCATCCTAAGCTAATGTTCCTGGGAGATGGTGGAAACACGCTTGGTGTGGGCAGCTGGCCTTGTGGAGGGGGTCACTGATGATCCTGCAGTGCAGTGGAGTCTTATTGGAGAAGATGATGTGTACTGTCTGGAGAAACCTGTCCATCCCACAAAGCTGGAGCTCTGCTGGAGGTGGAATAGGAGTGTTTTGTTTGCTCTGACTAGGTGGGTGTCCTCGTAGGTGATGAAAGGGCCAGGATGGAAAGGGCTTCTCGGTGACTGTTTGAGGAAGTCTAGAGGAGGACGTAGGGGAGACAGAGAGGAGAACTGGTACACGTGGGAGTGCAGAGGAATAGCTGGCTGTTACAAAGCTATCTAGACATATTGATTTCTGTTCTGCAGTCTCATCTTCCTTCTCTGACTTCTAACCCAGACTGATGACCCTGTTCATTTAACCCATTTGCCTTTCTCTAGCTGCAGGTCAGCTATTTGTTTTATCCAGCCAGCCTGGCTGTGGGGCAGACCTCACTCACTGTGACAGACCTATATCCCAGAAAGCAGAAGTGGGACTCTGGGAAGGACAGAATGCCCATTTCTACCCCTTTCCTGCTACCAAGTCTGGGATTGGTGAGAATACCTGAGTGACACTGAAACCAGCACAGTGAGACATGCCCAGGGTGTCAGGAGCACTTGTGGGGTCCACAGCCAAGTAAGAGTCTCAATTCAGTGGGCTTGCAGAATGCTAACTGGGGATATTGTCATTCTCAAGCTCTTTTTTCCCCAGGATAATGCTGAGGTCATATTGTGATTAATGCTTTGAATGTTTGTTTACATGCAAATCTGCCCCAAATTTATGTCCTAAGAGGTGGAAAACACAACTTCATACTTGAGTTTGACGTCCCAGTTTCAAAGGGGTGCAGCACCCAGCAGCTGGGTGAGGTTGATGTGGTCACATTGACCTCTGGTGGCTGCAGCCTTGGCGTGCAAGGAGGAGCAAAGGCAAACGGGCTGGGTTTGGTGAGCTGCTGCTTGCTGCAGTTGAAATGCTGTTGGATTTGTTACTTCTCTAGGCTCCGTTCCCCACCACCTCTCCTCTTAGACAGTAATTTGTTTTCTTCCCAAAGCAGGTACCCACTCTTTGTGGGTACACCCTCAGTCCATGTGGTTCTTCTCCCTGAGAAACAAATTCTGCTTGCACACACACACACACACACACACACCAGTAAAAAACAAAGGCAGATCCTTTGTTGGAGAGCTGAATTCACTCCCACTTTCTAGACATAATGGGTCATATCTGGGGAGAGCAGACGGCTCCTCTGTATTCACTGCAACCTCTGTGCTGTCATTGTTCAGAGCCTTCTTATGCAGTGGAGGGCAGACTTTAATGGTCCTCTTGTAGAGGGTGATGAGCAATGAGCAGTGAGATGGACTCTTGGTTGGCTTATATTCTTGAGAGAGAGGGGAAAAAAGCTGGGACTAATTCCACAGGGATAATGGTTTAAGAATAAAGCAACTGATGAGTTGGAGCCCCTTAGCCAGGAGCAGCCAGGCAGCTTTGGAGTGAGAAAGCTCATCCCAGTGACTCTAATCCCGTCATTCTGCTCTAATTCAGGTCTTCCCTGCCACCCTGCACACCTCTGGTGCCCTAACGAGGATACAGATTTGTTGCCAATACCTTACCAAAAGGCTCCCACGTGCTTTTGTCTCCTGTAGCTCCAGGCAATGGGTGTGTGCTGTGGTGAAGGGGAGGAATGCTGAAGGAAATATTTGCTTGTTTTGCTATCTCCACACAGATACACGCATTTCCTTCCTGCTATAAAGGCCACTCGGTTTTCAAGGGGGAACCTCATTCCTCTTCCCTTCTGCAACCACTACTGTGAAGGGAATAAACCACTGTCAGTGTGGTGCAGCAGTCTTACATCTGCTATTAAAAGTGTCGGGCAAAAGAGCAGGTAGTCAAAGTCCTTGCAAAGGCTGTTAATATAAACACTGAGTTTGAAGAGTGTCATTAGGGAAAGTTTATTTTTCTGTGTGTGTTAACTAATCCAGCGTGAAGCCACATATGAGCCAATTAGATCAGGTTGGAGTCGATAATTCTGTTTCACAAGTTCTTTTGTGTTTTTGGCATTTGTTTTGTTCCACACAGGAACAGAAACTGCAGAGAGTTTTTTCATTACACCAAATTGTGTTGGAACAGCTATTGCAGGGTGGAAGTTTTTATTATTAGGGGAATTATTTCAAACTCGCTTCCTCAACCTGACTTGGGAGATCACCCTGGAGACCTTAGCAAACCTCCCCCCTAAAACTTCAGTGGAAGCTGTAAGTCTCTGCAAATCACCAGGCTGCAAGAAGAATAGCTTATTTTGATTGGGGAAAAAAAAAGAAGGACCAAGCAAGAAATATATTGTTGAAGATGTTCTGACTGGCTCACATTCTGGACACTGTGTGGGTAGGCAGTTTGAGCTTTGTAAATTTACTGTGCTTCCCAAAACACAAGGCAAGACTTTACAGAGCACCCAGCTCACCATCTGTAACCACAGCTTCAGCTTTGTACCAATGGCATTATAGCCACAAAATCAGGAATTTATTGAATTCCTGCCCCACCTCAGACCTTCCTAAAGCTGTTCCCAGGCGGGGGCAAACAATGCAGTGCTAAGGCATATCCAGCCCAGCCCTCCACAGCACGGGCTCACTCGCCTCGGAGGGATCCTGCTGACCTCTGAGTGCCATCAGTCACTCCACACTGCAAGGTTCTGCAGAAAACCCAGCAGCCTGTCACACTCTGTGGGCCATGTGTGTTAACCCCTCCTCTGGTGGTGGAAAGGAGACATGGCTCACCGTTTGCTAGCCTGTTATAGATTTCCTGTGTGAGCCCATGTGGCTTGGAAAGTTTTACCAGTGTGACTATTTTGGTTAGGATTTGAAAAAAAACCAAAACAGCAAACCAAGCCAACAATACAAGAACAAAAAAAAAAAACCCACCCAAACACCCCAGTGTCATTCCTAGCGTGAACTCGAGTGTGCCAGCACAAAAGTAACTGCTACTGGTAAAGCTATTTTGGAAATGTAATACCTGGCTGTGAGCATGTAGAGTCCTGTGGGACTGTGTATCTCCAGCAAACTGGGGTTGTCTTATACAACTGCAGCTTCCCTCCAAAGCATGAGCTTTGCATCCCTGTGCCTCCACACCCTGGCCAAAAAACAGGCATGGAATGTATTCTTCCTCTCAGGAGTTGTTGGGATCAGTTACCCAGCCCAGAGCCAGGGGTGGTCTTCTTGCTCCTGGAGTACCTGCCAAGCTCAGAGACTCTCCATGAAGGAGAACAGGTAATGGAGCTTGTAAAAAATTAAGGAAATTAGTCACTTAGTCAGTCTAAGAACCTGCCCTTATTGCCATACCAGTCAATTATTGAATTATTTATTTTTCCCTGGACTTGAATGTCTGAGACTCTTCCGTGGGCAACCTAGGGTGAAGATATTTCTTTAGCTGTTCTTGATGTGGGACCTGCTCTGTCTGATGTCTGAGTGCTCTGAGACACAAAGCAGTGCAGCCACTGCCCATGGGGTCAGGGTGGGTGGAAGAAGAGGATTTCTTTGTCATCAGCCTTGAGTTGGTCTCTGTGTGAATGAGAGAAACTAACTCTTGCTTTGGGACTTCTATCAGGATTGTGAAGATCTTATCATCTATTGCGACATAATATCCGGCTCAGGAAATCTTTTTACTAGAGAGGGAGAGAGAGAGACCTGGGTTGATTTTGAGAGAATAACTAGCAGGCAAAAATTGACATAGGCTGAGTCAGAATGGGTTCCCAGCAGGCAGCCTTGCTTGTACTTGCTTTTCATCACTCAGCTGGATGCCTCTGGCTGGAGGTAAGGGCTGGAGACAGAGCTGTGCTCTGCTGCTAGTAGTCCTGGGTCACCATGCGCCCTTTGTGTGGGAGCTGTGCAGTGCTGGGCCTACAAGGGAGGGGAGGGGGCTGTTGGGACCCCTCACAGGGAGGGTGGGTCAATAAAAATTCATGTGCTCAGAGTGTCAACCAGTGCCTGTTGGGATGGATGCCGTCCAAGGGCAGTCTGCTGAAAGCCCCACATGCGTGTGCGTGCCTGGCATTTGCTCAATATCTGTGTATATTTTGCAACTAAAAGGCTGTGTGCTCTGTGCATCACACAGACACACTCTCAGTTCCCAGGTGGTGGTCGTGCTTGATCTTAAAAAGAACTTACCAGCACGGGGAAAGGGTCTTGTGAAAGCTTCCCCTCCCTCAAATCTCATTACTGAAACTGGTGCAGGAGCCCTGCCATTGGCCCTGGAGGAGAAACAAATGAAGGTGTTTAGTTTGGGTGCAGCAGGAATTCTTTAGGAAAGGGTGACCCAGTTTATATATCTGCTTCTTATATGAATGAGAAGAAAAAGATTTCCATGCAGAGGTGGGGTCTAGGAGCTGCAGTGGTGAGGTGTAGGGATGGATGAGGCTGACAGCAGGCCTGAAAGCCTCTCGGACATGGACTTGAAAGCGATCAGAATTTACCCATGAGAAAGCCCCATGAGAAAGCAATGGTATGAACACCTGCAGCCACAGTGGGGGACAGCCAAGAAGATAACCAGGGAAGATGTTTTGCACCCAGAGATGGCCTTGCAGAAGAGCACCAAGAATGTGGTGGAGGATTTATAGTGTGTAGTTGACTGCTTGTATGGCTTGTTAACGTGCTGGGAAAGTTCTTGTTATGAAGATAGCTTTAGTGTTGTTTTCCACGCAGCCGATAGTAGCATGTTACAGTAGCTGGGGAAAAAGGGGTATAAAGATGTTAGCATAGACTAATAAAGCACTTCTTCTTTGTCCTTGGACTACTCGCGTGTCGTGTGTCCGTCTCTACTGCGACAACTGGTGACCCCGACGTGATCCGTGAGCCCGATGTGATACGACGCGATCGGCGAACCGACGCGATCTTCGGGGTCGGCGCGATCCCTTGGCCGACTTGTTTGGGACTGAACGGGATAAAAGATAAAGGTAATCCAAGGAGCCTGCCAAGAGAGCAGGACGCCTGCTTGAAAAAGTGGGAACCGAGCGGCAGGGCGAGGTGCCGCTGGAGACGGAGCCCAACGTAGCTTGAGAGCAGAGGATTCTGTTTTGGTCGACCGAACTTTGACACCTTGATTAAGGTGAGGCATTGGGAACAAATTTAATATGGGTAATAATTTATCTAGCCAGGAAAAGACTGTGCTGTCTACATGGAAAGTTTTGTTAAAAAGCACAGGGGCTAGCATAACAGATGATGCATTGAAAAAAATGTTATTGTGGGCAAAATCGCATGATTTTCCAGCAGATGAGAGTGTTGCTTTTAGTGTAAGCTCCTGGAAAACAGTTGGAGATGAACTGTGGGAAGCTATTTCTCGGGGAGATAAAGAGGCACGAAAGTTGGCAACAACCTGGCACTCGCTCTTTGATGTTTTAAAGAAACGGAGAGAGGAGCAAGAAAAGGGAGGACAACCTAATGAAAAGACAGCTATAAATCTTGTAGAGGATGAGCAGATGGAGTTAGAGGGGGGAGACGGGTGCTGTTCGGAGAGAGCGGCCCCTGACCTGCCTCCGACTCAGCTTGCTTCTGCTAAAAACAGCGGTGTTGCTGAAAGGTCGTATATCTCTCCAAAAGACTATGTGCTGCCCACTTATCCTTCTCCTAGAGACCTTGTACGGCAGGAGCGAGTGTATCCCTCGCCTGCTGACCAATTAGCAAAAATGAGTTTAAAAGAGCAGAGAACAGACTCTGCCGCACAGCCTGCCACTGCGGCCCCCCCGCTTCCATCTCCACAGCCTGTGCAGCCTCCTGCGGAACAGCCTTTGCAAACGTTTCCTCCACTGCCAAAGGACTCTGACGCAGACAGTGATAGTGGGGAGGAAAGGGAAATTGATCGGGGAATCTCAGAGGCTGCGTCAATGCGGGAGCGTTCACAGGAGAGAGAGAGTGATCGTCGTCGCTCTAATAAGGCTTGGAAAACCAGGCCCTGGACACTGCCTCCTTGTCAGGTGACAGTGCAGCCGAGACAACCGGCTCGGTTTTGGGAACAAGTCAAACGTAAAGCCCTTGAGTGTGGGGATTGGGAGCTGGTTGAAAGGCTGGGTATGCCTAATCTTAATAGTGATGTGTTTACAATTGACACTGAAATGATCAGTGAGGGGGCTGCTGGGGGGAGTGCTGGTGCAGGAGACGGTGTTCACGCGTATCCCGTGTTTAAAGCTACACCAGGAACTAATCAGCAAGATAGTCATCAGGTGATTGCCTGGAGGGTAGTGCAGGATTTGCAAGAAAGAATTACTAAATATGGCCTGGGGTCTCCAGAAGTTATGCAAGCAATTCGAGTGATAAACACAGACTTGCTTGCACCTTTTGATATCAAGCACCTTGCTCAGGTGTTGTTTCAGCCCGTGCAGTTCGGAGTTTTTGAGAGTAACTGGAGACAGATGGCAGAGAGAGCTGCAGTAGAGAATATGCACAGACCTCAGGACGATCCTAGGTACGCAGTGGGATCTGATGCCTTGATGGGAAGGGGTGCATTTGCTAACCCGGACACACAAGCCCAATGGCATCCTTTGATCCTCGAACCATGTCAGAAGCTAGGAATGGGAGCATTGATAAAAACCATAGAAATGGCTTCTCCCAGACCTCGATTTGTAAAAGTAGTTCAAGGGACAAAGGAACCATTTTTGCAATTTGCAGAAAGGATTTCAGCAGCCCTGGAGAGACAAGTTGAGGATGAACAGTTACAGCAGATCTTGTGTAAACAGTTAGCCCGGGAAAATGCAAATGAGGATTGTAAAAAGGTGATTTATACCCTTCCGGGGGATCCTTCATTAACAGATATGGTTACGGCTTGTGCTAAGGTTGGGTCTGTGGAACATAAAATGACTGCTTTAGCAGCCATTTTACAACCACCTCAGAAATGCTATGCATGCGGACAGCAAGGGCATTTGAAAACTGATTGTAAACAAAAACAAACAGGGAAAAAGCAGAAAGGAATTGGGAATACAGCCGTTTTCTCTTGTCAATGATGTGGGAAACCTGGTCATTTTGCAAAACAATATAAATCCAAGTCTCATGTAAATGGTCAATTTTTAGGAAACTTGGGAAACGGGAAGCAGAGCCCGAAAGGGGCGGGGGTGCTCAGACACAAACAGGGCATGCTGCCAACTCAGGGCATGCTGTCAATGCAGACTTACATGGCTCCCCCCCTCCACCCCCCCCTCCCCACCCCCCGGGGGCCAGGCCCCCTGTTACTCTGCAACCTGGATGACAGGGGCGATGAGAAGCCTTTGACTAAGAACTGCTTGAGAAAGCCAGACATCTCTGTGAATTGCTAATAGGAATTGTATCACCAGACAGAAATGGATAACTGAATTTCGATCTGTTTTCCAGTTTTTCTTGTTTTTACTGTATGTTAATGAGTGTTGAGTTCTATATCCACAGCTGAAACTTGAAGTACAGTGACCCCGGAGACAATACCACACACCTGCATCCCTGCTCAAAGAAGGGATGGATCTGTGTGCTCGCAGCTCGTAACGCTGTCTTTGGAACTCTCCCAAACTGTCACTCCTGATGTATTCATAACTCCAGATCACCCCTGATGTATTAATAACCATAAATATGTTGTTAAAGTTTAAATGCTATTAGGTTTATTAAGTTCTGTTAAAATTAAGTATTACGACTAGATTCTGTGAAAGTTGACTGCAGTTATGCATAACTATCTGTGTTATAGGAAAGATTAGGTTAAGATTACGTATGTACAGAGATATATATATATGCATTCTTTTAATAATCATGTTCATGGTACCATGGTCTTCTTAGTTAAAGGTAGTTGACAACGTCTGTTACTTTACAGTCTGCACAACCTGTACTATGTTTATATAACTGTCTCCATGATTTGTTCAGCTTTAAGTAACCTTCCTAGGTGCTGTTTCTAACAGCTTTCTCATAAGATCTGTGTTAGGGAAGTCCCTCCAGCTGGGGTCCTGGCTCTGGCCAAGCCTGGACTCTCTCTGGTTGGACATCTACCAACAGGCCCAAGTGTTTCTGCATCCAAATCGTACTTAAGTCAGGTTTGACTTCATAATTTGAGTTTATATGAGCTGCACCCCTTTTGGGGTGGACTTGGGGATCTCACCCGGGAGGGATCCCCCGGCCCTCACTGAAACAAGGTGCCAGCTGTCACAGACCCTGACTGTTGGTATAGTATTTCACAGTTCCATAATGTATTATTTTGCTTGACAACCTTCACAAATAACGTAATCAAGACGGATTTTTTGAACTATTGGGTCATGAAGAATCACAGAATATCGTAGATCACTTAGAGGTTCTATCACATGGGTGTTAAAAGTATTCTTATGTCTAACTATGTGTGTTTCTTACTTATTACACTACTTGTGACTTATTACACTACTTGTGACAGGTGGCTGGTAATGCCATAGACAAATGTTAATTAAAACAAAAAGGGGGAATGATAGGGGAACCCCCACAGAGCAGACTGCAAAAAGCTTTGTACACAATCAATCATCTCACAGTGCCTTCTGATTCTAATATTCCTATATTTCTAAAGCATTTTCTTTCTTTGCAGTCAGACAGAACAGTGAATATCCCTCGAGGAAAGGTGCGGGTCAGAGATTTGATTAACAACAAGTGGGAGGGTCCATGGGACCTCATCACTTGGGGGTGTAGATATGCTTGTGTCTCCACAGATACTGGAGCCCGTTGGGTGCCGGCACAGTGTGTGAGGCTGGACTTACAGCAACCTCGCCCCCGGGACAGTGATGAATCGCCTGAAGCTTGGATGTTAATGATTGCTATCATTAGGTTTTGCATAGGGGAAGGAAAAGTCATGTTGCCTCCTCTGCCTCCTATGCCTGAGAATGTATAGATAACTTTAGCTCATGCTTTAAATCAATCTTCTATGTGTGTTTCACTTGCAACTCCACAATCTCCTTTTAAAACATACTTATTTTGAAAGAATGTGCTATATGAGTTTGTCAGACAATTCAAAGTCTATCTTTGCAAATATTCAAGAGCTGCAGTATGGAGTGCAAAAGTTAAGTAAAACTGTTAGTGGGTTTGATACATGGTTTAGTGGCTGGGGCATCACGGGATGGTTCAAAGATCTGTTGAAAATGGGAAGTGTCATCTTGTTGTATTTTTGTTCTTACTATTGGTGCCGTGTTTGTTGTCTTTTCTGCAAAGGGCCCTGCAGAGATCGATAAACACTGCCTTTTTGGTAGTAAAACAAAAAGGGGGAATTGTGGGGATGGATGAGGCTGACAGCAGGCCTGAAAGCCTCTCGGACATGGACTTGAAAGCGATCAGAATTTACCCGTGAGAAAGCCCCATGAGAAAGCAATGGTATGAACACCTGCAGCCACAGTGGGGGACAGCCAAGAAGATAACCAGGGAAGATGTTTTGCACCCAGAGATGGCCTTGCAGAAGAGCACCAAGAATGTGGTGGAGGATTTATAGTGTGTAGTTGACTGCTTGTATGGCTTGTTAACGTGCTGGGAAAGTTCTTGTTATGAAGATAGCTTTAGTGTTGTTTTCCACGCAGCCGATAGTAGCATGTTACAGTAGCTGGGGAAAAAGGGGTATAAAGATGTTAGCATAGACTAATAAAGCACTTCTTCTTTGTCCTTGGACTACTCGCGTGTCGTGTGTCCGTCTCTACTGCGACAGTGGGGTGCTTAAGGAACCTCCCTTTTGGGAGTGTTGGCAGGGGCAGGAAAAATGCAGGGCTCCTTCATGTTGTGTTCAGAGCCCTGGAGAGGTGCACAGCAGTACTCTGGGCTACCCTGTGGGCTGACTCCAAGGCTGGGGAGAATCAGGGAACTCCCATTTCTTATGAGCTTGATATTGCATTGGAATTTCTTGTATAGAGCCTGCACTGTGCAACCTGGGTATTGAGGTCTGACACAGCTGAGAGTGATGAAATGAGAGTGAAATAGTGTTGCTAGAGAAAATAAAAAACATCTTTGTGGCCGTTGGCTTGGGCTGGCCAACTGCCCACCAGGGTCTCGGACTACAGCCCTACAGCGTTTACAGCCAGCGTCCCCGCGGGTTCCCTGCTGTCGGGTCTCACGCCCCTTACCGCAGGCTGTGTCCACCCTTTTTGGTGGTCACTGTAACTGAAGAGCCGGAGTATCGTGGGAGGGTTCTTTCACCTGGGATAATAGAGACACCGTGTTGCTAGCTCTCTGGGCACCCAGGTGAAAAGACCTGGGGCACCTTCTGCATCAGACTTTTATTGAGGGATTACAAACCAATCACTGACGGGCTTGGGGGAGGAACTAGGGAGGGGTCGGGTGACAGGAGCCAACTGGGAAAGGAAGGGGGAGGAGAAGGGGAGACTGGCAGGGGATAATACAATCAAGTACTGAGTTCTGGAGCCTGAAGGTGATAAGACAGGAGAGTGGCAGCTGGGGACAGGGTAGCCAGCCCCCGGGAAGCCCGGCCCATCTACAGGACAAACCACTCCGGGCTCTGCCCCAGGGGAGTTCCCAGCCCCGGGCTTCCTAGTGGGGGGGAAAAGGGTTTTCTGGGGACTTGGAACCACCACAACACATCTTAGCCTTGAAGGGGGAGGCTTGATGTTGGGATTGAACCATGGTGTCCAGTTCCATCTGTCCCAGAGCCCTCTTTGTCCAGTGGTATGCACAGATTTGGGCAACTGAGTACATGGCAGGTGTGGAGGGTACACTGTGCAAACTCTTTGGGATGCTGTGTGGACACACTCCTGGGATTGCTGTGGCCACTTGGACAAGAGGAAGGCTTCCCAGCATCCACTCCTGGCCTAGGCTGGCTGGGTCAGGCCCAGGTTGCAAGCCCCTGCATGCCCTGGAGTACATCTCCATCACACTGCCCTGGGGTGTCTCCACACCCAGTTCCACCCACAGACACAGCTGAAGACTGGGGCCAAAACCTAGCCTGTGGGATCTCTTCTTGGCCTGGATCAGGCATCTTTCCGGCACTCTCAATTTTCCCCCCTTGCTTGGATCCCCCTCCATCCAGAACCAGCCCTACATCTTGGGTGGCCTGGCTACAATTTCTGCGGCCCTAGAACCAAAGAAAGCCTCTCCTTATGAATCTCTTCTTTGCAGCAGAGTGCGGGGGGGCTGTGCCTTGCCCGAGGAGACCCCCATGCTGCCCGGGCAGGGTTCTGGACAAGCCGGGCACCCCTCTTATCCTGCCAGTCTGTCGGGGGCTGAGGCCGGGTGTGTTTTGGAAGAGAAGTGGCTGGCGAGCCACATCCTTCCGGGGAGCAGCTCCATCCCGGGGCTGGGGACCGAGGCGGGCTAGAAGGATAGGACACACGAAGAGAAAAACCCGGCTTGCCCAGGTGAGGAGCAGCCGGAGGCTCTCAGAAACCGGGAGTGGCCGAGGGGGATCCGCCCCCTCCCCGCCGGTGAGTGTCCCCGCGACCCCCGCAGGTGGGCAGAGCTAGACTCTCCATAGCCCGGGGGGTTGCTGGCTTCTTTCCAGCCGGCTGGACGAGGGAGGGAAAGAGAGAGAGGGAGGGAGGCAGGGAAAGAGGGTGGGAAAGGGCGGCGGGGTAGGGGGGGCGCTTGAGACATACCTGCCAAGGTGGCAGCAGAGCGCGGAGCGGAGCGGGGAGCAGCCGCACGGAGTGGGGATGGCAGGTAAGGGGCGAGCCCCCGGCCGGGAATGGGGTCCCGGTGTCGGCGGAGCCCCGCCGAGCCCCCTCTGCCGCGGAGGCGGCGGCTGCTCGCCGGCATCGCCCCGGGGCGGGAGTTTCGCACTGGCTCGGGAGTGGTGGTGGTGGGGAATGTCTGAGCTTCTTATCCTCTTTCCCAACCACCTCCTCAGGAATGGCCTCCGGTTCCGCATTTCTCGCAGAGCGCCTTCAGGCCGGGAAAGGGGAAGCGCTCCCTCCGCCCAGCCCGCCGCGGGAGGGGGTACCCCGGGCGGGAGATGGGCTACCGGCTCTGGAACCTTCTGCCCACCTCTCCCCTCTCTTTTTCTCTCTCTCCCCCCCTCTCCCTTTCCCTCTGCTGAGAAGCTGGTCGCAGCTTGCACCGCCGGCTTGAGTTTCTTGGAGAAACAGTTTAACTTAAAGGGATAAATCTGCTGTGGAATTTGAAACAGCTCGACTTCTGTGACCTGCTGCTGCGTCCTCCTCCAGCATACTTGTGTCTGTGTGGCAAGAGTCACAAATGAGAGTTCAATTTCTGCAAGAAATTTTTATTCAACCTAGAACAATCCATATCTGTATTTGTAGTTAGGTATCTGTATTTGCTTATTTAGGTTTGTGGCTAAATGTTAGCACACTTACTTAAATTTACTTGATTGCTTGTTGTGAGATAAGGATTAGGAGTAGGTAAAGTAGGCTCAAACTTTATAAAGTACAAAGAAGTTTTATTAATATATTTAAGACAAAAGGAAAAAAGAAAAAAAAAAAACTCAAGAAACAAAACTAGAACAAACTCTCTAGACTACTCCTCTTTCTCTACTTCTCTATTTCATTCTCTTTGACAACATATAAAAGACAACACTTTGACTTCTAGTCAGTTTACTACCTCAGAAACAGCTCTTGTTCTAGTTTATTTAGGGAGAGAAGTTTCTTTTGCTTATACTATGGATCTTCTGTAAGAAAAATACAGTTTTTATGGGTCTTTTGCTTTACTATTAACTGCCGCCCGGAGTAAAGTCTAGCTTAATGGTGGATCTCTCTCACACTAGTAGCTTTCTTACAGCTACTATGGTGGGTTATGAATAGTTCACAGGGTACTTGTTTTAAGGATGTCTAGTTCAATTGCAGCAACAAAGAAAATCTCTTCTTCTGTGCTCAGCAACACAGGTTCTCTTGACAACTTAGGTTCTTTAGCATTCTTTCCGGGACCAGGGCTCTGGATTACAGCTTCTCTTCTCTCTTGGTTTTAGTTTCTTATTAGGCTGTACTTTTTCAACACTTACTTGTCTGTACTTAGGTATTTTAGTTCATTGGCTGCAATAAGAACTTTACATCTCTCTTTAGACTATATCTTCATATATTACAGAGAATTTATTAGCTCAGTCTCTAACTATGGTTCTTTAAAAGAGTTTTTAGCTTCACTTTTGAAGCAACTTCTTATGCACTCTTTTTTTAGTATCAGTTCTGCTTTCTTTACTGACTGTAAAGTCTCTGCGCTGTACTATGTAGATGTCTTCACTCGTTCCTCTCTCTGCGAGGAAGGATGGGTGTCTGTGAGTTTAGTCTAGGCATGGAGAGAGTTAATTTCTGTCTCTCTCTCTCCGGCAGTGTGAGGATCACATGCTCTTTGCCGGGCTGCTTGAACAGGTCTGAGCTGAATGTCAGACGCTTTCAGAGTCTCTGCTTGGCTCGGCCAAGCTGGCTCGGCCTGCTGGGGCTATCTAGGCCTGGGGTGACGGGGCAGGGCCTGGCTCGAGCTGGATGGAGTCTGGCCTGGTCTTTTCCTGGCCCGGAGCAGGGGCCTGGCTCTCCCTCTTGTGTAGCTGGCACACCGGCTGAGCTGTATTTGCTGAAGATTCCAGCCGTTCCTCCCCCATGCCTGCCCGGCTGCAGCGGCACGGCTGCCGTAAAACCTCCCTTCCCCCCCCCATCCCTCCTTCGGAAGGAGGTAGGGGGGGGGCTTACAGTGAGAGAAGGCAGGAGCTGCTCCTCTCTACACAGCAGCAGCAGGTCCAAAGAGGAGAGGCGTCAGAGAGTCTCTGCCTTATATATGGTTTTTCCTTGAAGGCGGACCAACTTTTTAATTGGTTTACCTACCTATCAATTCTTAAAACTACTTGATTATTGGCTCTCTCTCTCGCAGGAAGGAAGTTGTATTTCTTCCTGCATTCCTGCAGCCCAGATCACTTCCTAGATTTTGACTTCTCTGGACTAACCCAAGACAGTTCCTAAACTCTTTGGTGCAGAAAATGAGACATTTGGGAATCTTTTATGGTGTCAACAATTCTCTGTTCCTGCTATTTTTCACCCATCAGACCCCAAGCCTCCTATGTTTGTATTTGGAGGATAAATTTCTGCGCAGCTCTCTTAGCTATCCTCCTTGTTGTGCTGGTTGTCAGTCTGAAATAGCATGATATAATTTGCATCACAAGAACGAAAAAAAACCCCAAGAGAACTCCACCCCCTAATTTCCAAAGAAAAGGAAAAAGGCTAGGACATTTCCTTCCCCCTTGGAACGTGAACCTCTGCCTTGCTCCGGGCATGTTTGTGTGCCTGGGCTACCAAAGCTGGACTTAATGCTAGCACCAGAGCAGCAGGGAACCATGCGCACGTTGGAGGAGAGATGGCTTTTAAGTCTCAGGAGATCTTTGCCTTGAGGCTAAAAGGATTTGTGCTGGCCTGTGAAGCAGACTTCGTTTCTCGAGTGAAAATAGATACCACTGTTTGAGTTGATCCACAGCTGGAGAGAGAGCACATTGTGCATACCTGCTCCATCAGAGCTTGTAGGACTTAATGGAGCAGGTTCACCATGGCTCTGAGGTTTTGGCCCATTCACCTGAGGAGTTCTCTCTTGCTTTGTTTGGTTGGCAGAGTGCTTGCCTTGTTGCTGTATATTTTCAGGGCTCAGTACAGCCGTGTGGAAGATACATGAAAGATATGCTCGTGTGATTCCCTGCTGTGCTTCAGTAAACACCCTGTAGCTGGACACAAGGCATGGGGGACTGGCTCTTAGAAAAGGCAGTAAACCTCAGTGGCCAGTCTTGGCATTTCTCCTTGCCAGATCACTGGTGGTACAGCTCACTAGTGTGGGTCATCCCAGCAACCCCTCACCCCAGGAGAAGGGGCTCGGAGCAGACATCTCCATCCTCGGAGGGAACAGGATGGGAATTTATGTTCAGTGGGTCAAGCCAGGCTCACGGGTTGAAAAAGCAGGACTCAGGGAAGGATGCCGGCTCCTTGAGGTGAGTCTGGGAATGGGCTCACTTTGTGGGTTTGCAAAGCACCTGAGATGATGCAAGGAGTGTGGAGTGATCCCCAGTGCAAGATGACCTCTACCCAGCTTGAAGTCCACCTCCATTTCTCTTATTTTCCAGGACTGCTCCCTGTCTAGAGCTTTACACAGCACAAACATCCACCCAGGTCTCATGGCACTTGAGTGTACCTGTGCATATAAAAATGCCAAGACCACCTTGAAACACTTCCTTCTCCCTTGTGGGAAGGGAGAAACAAAGATGAGTCACACAATGAAGATGCCGGTATGGCTTTGTGTCCCTCGAGTTGTCTGTCACCTTGTAGTTTTTCAGAGCAGTTTGCATCCAGCATCCTGCACATGCTCATTGCAAAGCAATCAATTCTGGAGCAAGCTTTCTCAGGCCTTTGTGACCCTCCTGAGCTACAGAGAATAATTACTCTGAAGAAGGCTCCTGGAAGGAGGGAAGGGCATTTGTTTTGCCAAGAGTGACACCACTTGAAATACAGCTGCACTACTTGAATTAATATCCCACCTGTAACTGAAAACAGACCAGTGTTCCTGCTCCCACACACGTTCATGCACACAGATTTCCTTTCATGACAGCCCACCATCCAGACGGTGATGGCTGGCAGCAGGTGTTTTAGAGGCAGAGGAGGGAGCCAGAGGCAGACTGAGGGTGCCTTGTCCTCAGATACAATTTTCCCCACATCTGCCTCACTCTGTAACACCTTTTGTGTAACCCTGATGGGTGAGGGAGCCTGGGGGATGTGTGCTCTTCCAGCCCTTAGGTCTAATGGCATTGGGTCCTTGCTAGCTAAGGGTGCCATCGCTGAAGGAAGAGATACTTTCCCTGGAGAACTGCACATGGGAGGTTGCCTACCTGAGCCTGATGCACTGGGATGAGCCCTCTAGTCTCATCTTTCAGCTTGACCTAGAAGGTAAGGTGCTGGCAGCGGGTCACCCTTTGAGCCTGAGTTTTCTAGACCCTCCACTCAGACCTGGAGATTAATCTCAGTTATTCTCGCTCCTCTCCTGTTTGGTCCTAGGCCACCATGTCAGACACAGGGGTTGGCCGTAGCTCCAGTAGCTTTCCCTCTCTGGTGTGACTTTTGCATCCTCTGAGTTATGGGACAGAGGTACAGACCTTCTGTCTGTTTACCTCCTCTGCACCCTGACCCCAATCCATAGCATCACAACTGTGCTGGGGACTTGACTTTCTTATCAGTGACTGTTGTCTATGATGTCCCCACCTGTGGTGACCTATGTTTTATGCTCCAGGATACCAGCCTCTGCAGGCAGCCCTGGAAGAAGGCAAGAAGTTTTCTGGAGACTTGTTCTACGTCCGCACCAACGTGTCCCTGCTGGAGCTGTCAGACCCATACCTGCTGTGCGTGAAGTGCTGGGAGATCCTGCATGTCACGGACACCATGCACAAGGGCCGGCTGGAGTGGTACTGCTCCCGCGTCGATCCCCTGACTATGCGGGACCTGGACAAAGGCACGGTGCCCAACTACAGCAGGTAACCAGTGTGAGGAGGGAGACAGGGGGGGTACTTGCCCCATCTGTCTGTGCTGACCATCCCCTAGAATCCTGGGGGTGCAGACTGGCCTCTCGTTGGTGTGGGATGACTAAGTGTTGTGTGGGGACCAGTGTGGTGGTGTTTGGGAGCCCTTGAGGGACTGGGAGGTTGAGTGAGGGCTTTGATATGCCTGTGCTTCAGCACATCTGTGGGATTGGTGAAGAGGATCCCAGCAGGCTATGGTCCTGGGGTTTCTGGAGTTGCTTGAGCGCAAGCTCTCTGTCTTTTCAGGGCTCATCAGCTTTTGAAGATCCAGGAGAAGCGCCAGATGCCTGGGCAGCAGAGAGGTCACAGAAATAACATAAGCCCAAAGAAGTGGGTGATGAGAGCCATGTGTGTGTGCCCATGGCCACCTCACCACTTCAGATGCAATCTGCCCCACTCTGTTAGTTAACCAACTCGTATAGAGGTGGCAGATGGGTTAGCAAGCAAAGCTTTTAGCCCAGGCAGTTACTGCTCTCTGTCTGCTTTTCTGATACTTCCCCACTTCCCAGACTGAACCTAATGGATGGCAGACCCAGTTCCTTGCTTTTTGTAAGGGTGCTCCATCCTTTTTGCCAGAGGGTGTTCTGCAGCCAGTTCTGCATGTGTATGAAAAGGTCAGTGCTCTCAGCCTAATTGCCCTCACTTTCTCCTCACCTAAAGAAATGGGCCTTGGGCCAGCTGCGCTTGGTGAAATCCAAATCACAGAGGAGCCCAGAACAGGCCCCTCAGCAGCTGTGGCTGGACCCCTGCTCAGGTGAGCTGTTAGCCCTGTGCCTGCCTTGTCACCCTCGGAGACCCAGTTGTCCCCTGCTCATCCAACTTTTTGTGGAGAATAAATTGCTTTGTAACTCAAGGGAATCCCAGAAAATGGGCAGGGGCTCTACATCCAGGGTATCTGTCCATGAGCGAGTGTTGTAACCAGGGTAGGGTCTCTCCTGGGACATATAGTTTGGTAGGTGCCTCCATGATTCAGGATGAGGAGGTGGTACAGAAGAATGGGATGGCCTGTAGGCTGGCCTGGTCTCCCACATTCTCACCTTTGGCTTTCTCTTCTTCAATGCTGTCTCCCAGACCCAGACATGAACCTGAAGCCTTACAGCCTGGTGCACCCTGTGGTAGTCAAGACACCCCGTCCTGTGGTGCTGTCCCTGAGCTGCATCACACCACGGCTCATCAGGAACCTGCTGGACCTGCCCACCTCTCGCCTGGACTTCCACATGTGCCCAGCAGGTAGGCAGCAATGCATGGTTAGTCAGTCCAATTCAGTGAAGGGTTGCTCTTTTTTTGGAAGTTTGAGTTATGGTCTCATGGGAGTCTTAGAAAGCACATGAGGTCTCTCTTCAGCAGGTAAGTATGGGAATCTGTCTTCCCACATAATACCTGTTGACAGGTCACTTTTTTTGGGCTGAGTGTCTGAAAGATATTACCTGCTATTTTTTTCTGTGTCCTATCCCTTTGGCCCACAGGGAAGCCAGCCCTCCCTTCTGGTTGCCTGAAGCATGGGGATCTTCTCTCTTCCCTTGAGTGGGTGGTGGTGTAGCATTGCCTTGCTGCTCTGAGTGGCTCTTCCCAGAGATGAAAACCCTGGCTGATGTGGGATCTGCAAGTTGACTTCATGCCAGCTCTTCCTGCCCAGGAATGGGAGGATTCCTGCTGGGGAAAGGGCATTTCTCCCATAGGAAATGTTCAGAGAGGACAACTCCCTCTTTCTTCCTTCCTCTTCACTTCTCCAGTACTCTCCTTTCCCAGCGTTTAGAATTCCTTCTCTGCCAACTGCAGGACTGAAAAATTAGTTGGTTTATTTGTTTGTGGGGTAATGATGGAGGTAGTGAAAAATCTGGTTTGCTGAAGGATGGCTCTGAAAATTTTGGCTGCTGGGCTTCTCAGCTGAGTGACTTGGCCATATATCCTGTCCTGCTGAGCCCTCTGCAGGGTCCCCCTCACACTGCATGGGGACCTGCTTCCAAGCTTTTACTGTGACTGGGAATTTACACTGTGGGCAAAAACTCCATTGTCCCCTGCCAGTTTTGCCTGCTGCGAGGGAAAGGAAATAATCCATGAGCCCCAAGCCATTTCTCTTTTGTTTGCTCCCTGTATTTTCTTTTAATCTTCCATGAGAGTCTGCTGCTTGCAAAGAAAACATGACTTTGCAGGATCCAGGTCTACCTGGGAAGTACTGTGCCACCAGACAGAGGATGCCCAGCCAGCCTGGGCCCTGGGATAACTGGAACATGCTCTGGACCCAGTTCCAAACATGCCTTCTGCTAAAAATATTACTTTATTTCTATCGTAGGGACAAGCAGCTCCTAAAAGCCTTTTTATGATTCCTCCTCATGTTTCCGTGGCAGTGTGGGCAGCTGCCTAGAGCAACATGGTGGGCAGGTAAAGTGTGGCACCTGCCTCAGCCACACTGGGCTGCAGGGCCTGTGGCTCCCAAGCCAGGTCTGTGTGTGTGTGTTGTGTCAGCCTCTGTTGGGAGTTACCAGGACCTGGCAGTCCTTGCTTTGACCATGCTGAAGTTCTGTACAACCAGCTCTGCCCCCAGTTCTCTGTCCCAGTGTCACCTCTGCTGCTTTCCTGGTGCTGGCTGCTGGGTGCTGTCCTGCCTCTAAGCAGGGGAGGTGGCTCAGGCTGCCAGCAGCAAAACGAGGTTCAGCTCATCCCAATTTTCCTCCCACTCTCCCAGCATATGCCCACTCCTCTTGCTTCCCCAGCCGTGGTGCTCACTTACAGGAGCCATCTATAAGCCTGTGTAGCTCTCAAACCCTGAAGAAAACCTACCTGGCAAGATAAAGTGGTTATTTTTCTTCTGTACTCTGTTAGGGAGGGGTTGGGACATGTTGGGTTACACTATGTGTGTTATAGAAAAGCAGGCCTGAAAGGCCCAGAGGTGAGCCTCTTCCCTAGGCCCGGAGGTGACCAGGAAACATATCCAGGTCACCAGGGATGGACATGGGAAAGAGGATCATGGGTTTGTGGCCTTCTGCACCTGTTGCAGTTGTCATGGCAACGTCGGCCCCGGGCTCCCGGAAGGAAGGGTGGTGGGTGAAACCATCTCGTGGAAAGAATCCCCCGGGAGCCATCCCGACCTTGGTTTAGTCCATTTAGTTTAGGTTAGGCCTCTGTTTGATAATTTGTTAGTTGTGTTGTCTGTCAAGTTCTGTATCCTCCCCTGTTTCTGGAAAGCTCCGTGCAGGTGCTTCTCGGATTGGTCCCTGAACCTTTCTCCCTCCCTCCCTGACTCCCGGTTGGTTTGTGATTCCTCTCCCCGCCCCAACTCCTCCCCCTTGCTCTGCCGTGATTGGTTGCCTGAGTTGTTTATCCGTCCCTGCACAGCCTTGTCCGGCGCCATTGTGCTTGGGACGAGGATCAATAAACGTTCCTGTTGCCCAGCATAGTCGCCGCTCCTTATTGCCTTGATTTCGCAGCTACTGGTAGCAAGAACCCACGCTTGCGAACACCGAGACCTCAGCACTTGGGATTAGCGTTGCTGTGGGCAGGGAAACCTTAGCCCTGGTGGCGCCCGGGTGGCTGAGGCAACCATCCAGCAGGTGACCACGAGGCCGCGAAGCCACGAGGTACACTTATTATTTTTAATAAGTGGCGCCCAACGCTGCTGCTACGCAAGTAGCTTCAGAAGAGGACTCTCTTTACACCGAGAAGACCCTGTTGGAGCGCTCCTTGCTACGTGTCCTGAACCCTCTTGTGGAGGTACGGACTCGTAGAAAAGCCGGCGACTCCCTCGACCTCGACGGACTGAGGCATCGAGGTGAAACCGAGCTCATCAAGGCACCTCACATCTCTCGTTTGTGGATTTACTTTGGCGGTCGTCGCGAGGAGCAGAAGCCTCGGACGTTGAAAAAACCCCTGCAGGTCGCCGCGGAGGTCGAGTGTCCCTCCGGGTGAGTTAACCGCCACGTTTTCTACTTTATTTTAGAGAGTGGGGAATTAACCTCTCTTGTTATAGGATGGGCAACCATCAAAGCAAGAGGGAGAAGGAGCTAAGTTTTTTGTATTATAGTTTAAAATACCGTTTGGTTGATTCGGGGGAAAGTTTTGATAAAAAGTTACTTAAAAAGTTTTTGAAATGGGTACTTGGGAACATTCCTTTCGTTCATCCTAAGTCGGTTTTTACGCTTTCGTTTTGGGATGACGTCGGGGAAAAATTAACCGATAGATTTGAGGGGGGAGATTTTTCAGTTAAACGGTTTTTTGGGTTGCAGACTTTAATTTATAATGTTTTAGTTAATGAGTTTGGGGAGGGTTCGAGTGCGGTTGACGTTAGTTCCCCTACCCCTGATCGTGTCCCTGAAACCCTCATTCCGCCCCCCTCTATCCCGGTGGCTGACCATGCGCCGGTACGCCCGTCTCGCGAAAGCAAGCGGGTTGAAATCGGAGACGATGGAAGTCTCCACCGAAGCACGGCAGTCACCAACCCTTTCTACCCTGAGTCTGGCCAGCTCAGGGTGGACCCATTCCTCACAATTTACCCCAGTTCGCCGTCCCCAGTTGCGCCCGTTGCGCGGATTCCCCCTCCGAGTTATAGTAGTTTTGAATTTAAGGGAACGCCACAAAATGGCGTCGGGAGAAATTTTGCTGCGCCATTGCAAGATGGCGGATCGGGACTTTTGCCGCAATGCGGCAGCGGTTTGGACTTTGGCGCGCGCGCGAACCGGAGTGACGTGAATCCCTTCTACCCCGCCCCCTCCTCCCTAGCCCCCACCCCCGCGTCGAGTTACACGTCGGTCACACCCCCTGCGGCCGATGATGTCATTGCGTCGGGGCCCCTCCTTCCTCCCGCCCACGAAGTTCCCCGCCCCCTCGATCGCCCCACCCCTTACCCTGTAACTCCCACCCCAGTCCCGCCTCCAATCCCGCCCAGACCCGCCCCTGCCGGGAACCCCGCCCCTCCCGTTGGCGTGCCCGCCCCCTTGTTTACCCACGCTGTACCCCTTCCGGTTTCCCACGGTCTACCTTCCGGTTCCCACGGTCCTACCCCGGAAGCGGGAAGGGATGAGGCCTATCCCACCCGGGCCTCCGAAGCCTATACCACCGGGGCCTCTCCCCCATCGCAGTTGCCGGTAGCCGTGCCCTTTGCGGCACCGGTGACGTACAACCGGCAGCGTAACACCGCGCGGTGGGAACCCATACAGCAAGGAGTAATTAAGGATATTTGCAAAGCGAGTCAGGAGTTTGGGCGCGCGTCTCCCTATTTCAAGGGGTTGATAAACTCCACGTTTGAAGCATCGTTGTTGGTGCCACACGATTTAAAACTCCTGATGTCGAGCCTTTTAATCGAACCGGATTTCTGGGTTTGGGAAAGCAGGTGGCACAGGGAGCTGCAAAAGTTACTTGCCACCTATCGCGGTGACCCCGCCAAAGCCTCCCTCACTATGGAACACCTTAGTGGGGAGGGAGCGTTTTCGGAACCCGGGGAGCAAGCCAAAAACATTCTGGCTGAAATCCTTAAAGACATACAGCGGGCAGCGCGATCGGTGCTGTTTAGTTTAGCCGCTGACGGTGACCCTGCTCAGGGTTACACCGCCATAAAGCAGGGTCCCCAAGAGAGGTTTGTTACCTTTGTAAATAGACTTCGGGAGTCCGTGGCGCGTGCAGTTACCAACCCGGTCGTGCAAAAAGAGATGCTAGTAGAACTTGTTAGGGAGAACTCTAACGAGGAGTGCCGTAGGGTCATTGAGCTGATGCCTTGGGAGCCTCCGCCTACCATCGAGCTTATTACTGAGCGCTGCTCCCAAGTGAGGCTGCCAAAGCCAGAGACCCCTGACTTGGCGAAAGTAAAACCCAAACCCACGCATTCCTATGGCATCACAGCAGCGCCAGCCGAAAAACGTTGTTATAACTGTGGGAAGTTGGGTCATTTTATCAAAGACTGTAGACTCCCTCACAAAGGACATTTTAACTGCACTAACTCTGTGAATCCCGAGTTACCGGCAGGTCCCGCCTCTCATCAAAACAACGTGACAGCCCAACCCACGCCGTGTTCCTGTTGCCACTCCTCGGGAAACGGGAAGGGGAGGGCGGGTCAGTACCGCGCTCCGCAATAAATAAGTTAAACGCTGCACCTGGAGAGTCCACGACATCGACTTCACCAACCTACAGAGGACTCACGAGATTTCAACAACTAGCGCGTCCACATTCGACAACGCGGCACTCTGCAGAGCCCTCGCCGAGTGACTCCAATCGCCTGGATGTGGTGAGCTCGTTCGTTTTACATCTCACGGACACTACACCTCACCACGTTGCTGTGGAACTGATAAATGCACCACACCACCCGTGCACATTACTTATAGTGGGAGATTCTATAAGAGGTCCCCCAGGACTTTTTGTTATTCCGGAAGTGAAACTTTATCAACCTAAAAAACTTATCGGTGTCACCATCATGTTAAATACCACACCCTGGTTTTTGCCTAAAGGGACTTGGATAGGCCAAGCACTGATTTTACCCGAGAACATCCCTAGGGACACACGAACTCCGTTTGTATGGTGGACCCAGGTAGTTGGTACAGACAAACCATTCCCTGACTGTAAGCTTATTAATGGCCAGAGGTCTGTCACCAGGGCAGGAATGATAGATACGGGATCTGATGTTACTATCATTGCTGACACAGAGTGGCCATCTGACTGGGGCACCAAAGACTTGAACGAATCCCTAAAGGGAGTCGGGGGAACAGTGTCTGCTAAAAGGGCGAAATCGGACATTCTTATCGAGGGTCCCGATGGACATGTAGGGACCGTGAGGCCATTCATAGTTTCCTCGGGTTTCACACTGTGGGGCAGAGACCTGCTAGACCAGTGGGGTGCGAGGATTGAGATCCCTCCGCCCCAGGATTTTTAGTGGGGGCCACCTCAAAGCACGCTGGGCCACAAGTTCCACCCATTAAGTGGCTCTCTGATAAACCCATCCGGATTGAGCAGTGGCCCCTACGAGGTGATAAGTTAAGCGCGCTCCACGAACTGGTCAACGAACAGCTGAAACTAGGTCGCATTACACCATCCCACAGCCCGTGGAACTCTCCGGTATTTGTAATAAAAAAGCCCAAATCTGACAGTTATAGGCTACTGCACGACCTTCGTGCCATTAATGCGGTGATAGAGGAGATGGGCCCCCTGCAGCCTGGACTCCCATCACCAGCAATGTTGCCAAGGGGGTGGCCCGTCACCATAATAGACATTAAAGACTGTTTCTTTAGTATCCCCCTCCATCCTGCAGATGCTCCCAGGTTTGCCTTCACAGTGCCTGCAATCAATCAGGAGGAACCTGTGCGACGCTACCATTGGCTCGTCCTCCCCCAGGGAATGAGAAATTCCCCCTCCCTTTGCCAATGGTACGTCTCCGGGGTCCTCTCTCCGGTACGAAAGGCATTTCCAGCCGTCCGTATCCTGCACTACATGGACGACATACTCGTCTGAGCATCTTCGCAAGAACAGCTACAACCAGCCCTGACTGCAGTTCTCCAGGCCATCGAGAACGTCGGTATGAAGGTGAATCCTAAGAAAATACCGTCCACGTCGCCTTGGAATTATTTGGGGTCACGTATCACCAGCACCTTCATTGAGCCCCAACTGATGAAACTTCCTGAAGAGCCTGCCACGCTTCGTGAGTTGCATCAGTTGTGTGGATCTATCAATTGGCTGCGACCCTTCCTAGGACTGAAGAACACTGACTTGCAGCCTTTGTTTCAACTCCTACGGGGAGGCCGTGCCCTGGATGCACCCATTCAATTCACCACGGAGGCGAGAGGGGCAGTTGGTAAGGTACTGGCAGCATTACACACAAAACGGACACATAGGATTAACCCGGTTCTTCCCTTCCGTTTCAGCATTCTAGGGAAGAACCCGAAGTACCATGGGTTAATATTTCAATGGGATGAGCAGGTGAGGGATCCCCTCCTGATAGTGGAGTGGATATTCCTACCTAATACGCCATCCAAAACAATCACGACGCCACAAGAGTTGGTGGCCGAGCTTATAATCAAAGCTCGCCAGCGTCTCCGTACCCTGGCTGGCTGTGATTTTGCGTGCATCCAAACCCCCTGGAAGAGAGATCAATTTGAGTCTGTCTTCCAGGAGAGTGAACATCTCCAATTAGCTCTGGAAAACTTCTCCGGTCAAATTGGGCACCAAAAGCTAAAACACCATCTTTTTAATTCGGAATTTCATTTGGCCCCAGAATTTGTTCAACGTAAAACTCCAATTCCTGATGCCCTAACCATTTTCACAGACGGCTCTGGGTCCTCCCACAAGGCTGTGCTGACGTGGGAAAATCCAGAGACCCTCGAGTGGGAAGAGGAAATTCTGGTGGTTGAGGGTTCTCCTCAAATTGCTGAGTTATCCGCCGTTGTTAAGGCATTCGAGCGTTTCCAGGAGCAACCGATAAATTTGGTGACAGATTCGGCCTATGTAGCGGGGATTGTTTCCAGGATTGAACATTCTCTATTGAAAGAGGTGAGTCATCAAAGACTTTTTGGGTTGCTTGCATCTTTGTTACAGCTCCTTTCCCACCGCAAGCATCCCTTCTTTGTGATGCACACAAGGTCACACACCAACCTACCCGGTTACATCGCAGAAGGTAATCAGAGAGCTGATGCATTAGCGATGCCTGTGCACAATTGTTCAGTTCCTGACGTTGTGGCACAGGCACGTTTAAGCCACCAATTCTACCATCAAAATGCCCCTGCCCTCCGTAGGATGTTTAACCTGTCCTCGGAGCAGGCTAGGGCCATAGTGGCAACATGTCCGTCCTGTCAGAAACATCAAATTCCTGCCTTTAACGCTGGGGTCAATCCCCGAGGTCTCCATTCTAACGAGGTATGGCAAGCAGACATAACCCATTATGCACCTTTTGGTCGTCTTAAATATATTCATGTATCAACTGACACATTTTCTGGTGCCACCTTTGCGTCGGTTCACACCGGAGAAAAGGCAAGAGACGTTAAAAAACATTTTCTAATGGCATTTTCTGTTTTAGGAGTGCCAAAGTCTATAAAAACTGATAATGGACCTTGTTATGTTTCAGCTAGTTTTAAAAAATTTTTACAGGAATGGGGAATTAGCCATACCACGGGCATACCCCATTCCCCAACTGGCCAAGCTATAGTTGAAAGAAAACATCAGGAGATTAAACGCATCCTTGAGCAGCAGCAGCGGGGAGGGACAGAGGAAAAGACGCCCATTGAGCGACTCTGTAAGGCGTTGTTTACCTTAAATTTTCTAAATTGTACTGATTCGGAGCCTTCCCCCCCCGTCTTTAGACATTTCACAAATTCGGCCAGGATGAAATTGGCAGAAAAACCTCTTGTGCTGTTCAAGGATCCGGAAAATGGCCAGATTAAAGGTCCAGTCGAGCTGATTGTATGGGGAAGAGGGTATGGGTGTGTTTCTACAACAGCAGGTCCCCGGTGGATCCCGGCGAGAGCAATCCGCCCATACCTCCAGAGTGACCCACAGACCCCACAGGACAACCAGAACGTCAGCTTCGCATGGAAGCGAAGAAGAAAGAAGGCGACATCATAGACTGTGTTCCAACCATGAGCAGCTAAGAGCACCAGCAACAATGCTCAAAACCTTCACAGCCCTACTCCCCTTTCCCCTTTTCCCCACCCCACACTTACCTGAATGTTCTATCCTTACCCTGTCCTTGTTGAATGTTCTGAGAGGGGAAGGGTTGGTAGAAGTCAACTTTGCTGGGAAAGAGTTGATTACACTTACCTTCCTGTTTCAGTACACCTTGATAACAGAAGTAATGGAGCTGGAAAGTGTGACCAAAATTCTGCTGTCCCTGTGGCTGCTGGCGACGATGACTCACCATTGGCCAGAGTCATCCGGCTGGATCCTTCCGCAACCGAAGGAGAATGTGTGGGTCACGCTCGCCAAGTCATTGAAACAAGACAATCTCTGTTTGAATACGGATGCTGCCGAGAACCCCCTGTCAACCTGTCTGGTGGGTATCCCTATGCAAGAACAAGATCCTGTTCTTGCAAGTCTGAGGCCCAATTCTGTAAAATCATGGGATGCCTGGCTTGAGACTCTAAAACATGCAGTAGACGAAAGAAATTTCGATGTGGAACCCCAAGAATTGGAACTGCTGGGGTCCGCACAAGCCAAATTCTGCGTGGAGTTTCAATACACGCTGACGGGGAACGAGCCCTATCGGGCTCAAATTGGAGACATTAAAAGAACTAGTGTGAGTCCTCACAAACGTTCCATCTATACTTTTGATAAGTGGTGTGCACGTACTATTACCACACCTGCTACACCGTCGAGAGCCAGAGCACTTGGTGGTCCCCTCCGCCTACCAACAGGAGTGTTTCTTATCTGCGGGGACCGCATGTGGGCCGGGATACCGTCCCGTCCGGTAGGAGGGCCTTGCACGTTGGGCGAAGTAACCGTCCTAGCCCCTGGCAAAACGCAAATTCTCAATTGGACAAAAACCAATTCGGCACGTAAAAAACGAGAAATTGACCATTGGGATGAAAATTGCAATTCAGAAGTTAATCATTGGAGCTTTTCAAAGAGGGTGGTTGCTTCTGTCTTTGTGCCCTGGGCAGCAGCAGCTAAGGCGCTGGGGGAATTAGGTCATCTTGAATGTTGGCTTGGCAAACACGCCAACATAACGTCCCGTGCTTTGGCCCAATTACTTCAGGACGGAGACACCACCAGACGAGCCACCTTGCAGAACAGGGCGGCTATAGACTTCTTACTCCTCGCCCATGGGCACGGGTGCGAGGAATTTGAAGGTCTATGCTGTTTCAATCTTTTATCCCACTCGCGCAGCATCCACGCCACTATACAGGGGATCCAGCAGCAGCTCCAAGATCTACATGTTGAAAGCAATGATTGGCTGCGGACCATGTTCGCACAAACCGGACTTTCATCATGGGCTACAGAACTGTTGTCCACCCTTATTTGGATTTTAGTTATCATTTTAATTGTGCTCTGTTTGTTTTCATGTTTAAAAAATGTCCTTGTTTCTATGATTTCTCGTTCTTTCTTAGAAAACAAGAAACGGGGAGATGTTGCAGTTGTCATGGCAACGTCGGCCCCGGGCTCCCGGAAGGAAGGGTGGTGGGTGAAACCATCTCGTGGAAAGAATCCCCCGGGAGCCATCCCGACCTTGGTTTAGTCCATTTAGTTTAGGTTAGGCCTCTGTTTGATAATTTGTTAGTTGTGTTGTCTGTCAAGTTCTGTATCCTCCCCTGTTTCTGGAAAGCTCCGTGCAGGTGCTTCTCGGATTGGTCCCTGAACCTTTCTCCCTCCCTCCCTTACTCCCGGTTGGTTTGTGATTCCTCTCCCCGCCCCAACTCCTCCCCCTTGCTCTGCCGTGATTGGTTGCCTGAGTTGTTTATCCGTCCCTGCACAGCCCTGTCCGGCGCCATTGTGCTTGGGACGAGGATCAATAAACGTTCCTGTTGCCCAGCATAGTCGCCGCTCCTTATTGCCTTGATTTCGCAGCTACTGGTAGCAAGAACCCACGCTTGCGAACACCGAGACCTCAGCACTTGGGATTAGCGTTGCTGTGGGCAGGGAAACCTTAGCCCTGGTGGCGCCCGGGTGGCTGAGGCAACCATCCAGCAGGTGACCACGAGGCCGCGAAGCCACGAGGTACACTTATTATTTTTAATATGCACCTATTATGTGAGAGTATTGTAGGTTGTGACCTTATAGGGTATTGTTTATCTTTTCTGTTTATATGATGGCACATCCTGTGTGTGGGATGGTATAAAGGGAATTTTCACTGCGTAGTAGTGGGCAGTAGCCATAAGGGAGTAGCCATGGCAGTAGCCATAGTAGGAGTCTTAGGAGTAGTCTTAGCAAGTAGTCATAGAGTAATCTGTAGTAGTCTTACTCTCTGTCTGTATAATAAAGAACTCTGTACAACATCACAGTCTCGTCAGAGAAGTCCTTGACCCTGCGTTGAATACTGCAGGGACAGTCTGGCAGCAGGGAAGTGGGTAGATAATGTCTGTGAGCCAACTTAGGCTGCTGTGGTACAACACAAGGTGCTGCTCTTGCCATGCAAGGTGTCTTCAGCTGTGATATCTCGCTTGTTCCCTACCAGAAAGCTACAGGAGATCCATGCTAACGTGTGATGTTGTATAATTAGACATGCTCTCCAGAATCCATAAACACTGAACTCGATGAGCACCAGCACAGCAGCAAATGTGTGGGATCTGAGGTAGAAAGTCTGTGCAAGAGGAAGAAGGGGCTGACATCTCCCTTTTCCTGTCTCCTCTTGGCTTGCAGAGAAGCTGGCAGGAGGGGATCCCAGTGCAACCCACGCTCAGGAGCACCCTGTGTCTAGAACTACCCCCCCAGGACCAGAGGGAGAGTGGATGAATCCACATGATCCGAGAAGCAATGGAGAAGGTGCTGGGGGCTGTGTAATTTGGAGAGTGTTTCAGGTTGTTGTGGAGTGCTGTGGAGTTGTGGAGTAGCAGATATGGACGTTTCCCTGAGTCTCTGATGAGCTCAGATAAAATAAATGGCAAATGGGGATTTGTGGGGGAGGCAGTGGGACAGGCCATACTCAGAAGTGACTACCCTACTCTCACATTCCTCATGTTCACCAAGGTGGCAACAGCTCTGCTCAGGGCAGAAATGTGAGGCTGTGGGTGACAGTGATGACAAAAGGAATGTGAAGATGGGCTGTGGCTGAGAGAGGGATCCAGTGAGCTCTTGGGTTGGATTGGCAGTGACTGAGTGGGTGACCCTGCTCTTTAATTCTCCCCTTTTCTATTGGCACTGTCCATAAATCTCACTTTTAATAGAATTAGTATTGAAAAAGCAATGATATTGCACAGTATGGGGTTTGATTTAATGTAACTGTCAGGGGCTGGGGTTATTTTTCCTCCATTTAAATCAGTAAATCTATTCAATTTCCTTTCCAGAATAAACACTGCCTGCTAGAGCTGGGAGTTGAGGGTGTGAGGGATCTAATTAAAAGTGAAATATACCCCATTGTTATCCATGTTGAGGTCACTGAGAGGAACGTTTGAGGACTCAGGTGAGGAAAGATGGTTTGGCATGGATGGGGAGTGTGGTGGTGGTGCAGGTGGCCCAAGAGACTTTTCACACCCTCTAGACTGATAGGCTAGCACCACCTGCCCATCATTAGTTCACTACTCCTGTGTTCCAGTAAGTTCTGTTACACTGGGTTGTTCATTGTACCGTTCGGTTATCTGTCACCCTTTCTCCACCCTCTTACCTCCCTGGTTGGTTCCCTGTCCCATGCTCTTCCCTAGTTCCTCCCCTGAGCCCTGCGGTGATTGGTGGATTGTTTACAATAAACGGCTGTGTCACTGGGGGCTCGGGGTCTCTCAACCCCGGTGCCACAGAGTGCTGCTACCCTGCTGGTCTCGGTGTCTCTATTGCCTGGGTTGGGAGAACCCCCTTCAGCCACAGTGCGGCGGATAGTTTGCCTACTGGGAGCGTGATGAGGGAGCTAGGGAAACTGGACTCCCGGCGACAGGGGATGAGGCTGGCCACCGAGGACCCTCGTCGCATCCGCCTCTGATTAGCGATCACCTTCAAGCCATCGAGGCAGAAGGCGGACGGCGACAGCTGGCGCCCAACGGTGGGGCATTCAGTCAGCCTCTAAGTGACCATTTGCCTCATTTGAGTGACCTCCTTCGTGAGTGCATCGTTGAAGCATCGGCCGCCTCGCCTGACAGGATCCGCGTTTTAGTGGACTTGTTGGGCAGGGACGATCGAAGAACTCCCTCTCGACGCACTGAAGGGGGAGCCTCGGTCACCGCACTGACCCTAGCCCCAGGATTTTCTTTGGCGGTCAGGGATCGGGAGACCGGAGTCAGGGACCCGGTGGCCGGAGTCAGAGACCCGGCGAACGAAGAAGCAGTTGCGCCGAGACAGGAAAGTGAGTTAAGAGTTTACTCCCTGACCCCACTGCTTTTTGTCGTTTTTCCTGGGCTAGAAGCCTGCTGAAAAACGGGAATTAGTCTTTCCCGGCAGCAGAAGGGGATTTATTCCCAAATTAAGGGAATTTTAGTTGTTGGGGGAAAGGATTTTAATACGCTGTTGTTAAGGGAATTTATTAAGTGGATTTTTGTTCAGTTTTCCTCAGTTTCATTTGATTTAGTTCGTGATTTGCGTTTTTGGGATCAGGTTGGGGACGAATTTACGAGAAAAGTTAGGGGAGGGAATGTCAGGGCGACGCGTTTTTATTCTGTTTTAATTTTAATTTGCGACGTGTTAAGGGGAAAGGGGAAAGTTGGGACCCCCG
Source organism: Eopsaltria australis (assembly GCA_034509425.1). NCBI lineage: Eukaryota > Metazoa > Chordata > Aves > Passeriformes > Petroicidae > Eopsaltria > Eopsaltria australis. The sequence goes on from JAVTVJ010000821.1 coordinate 189,665, forward strand.
TTCTCCCTTCCCCACCTTCCCCAGCACCCCGCTCTCCTTATCCCTCTTCCCTGGAGCGTCGGGACTTGCGGCAGGTTTCCCTTGCTCTTGACCCTCCGCGGTCGCCGGCACCCCCCAGCCGGTGCGGAGAGGGCTCCTCCGCATCGAACGCGCGGCGGGTTTCCTTCGCTCCCGACCCTCCGCAGTCTCCGGCGCCCCCCAGCCGGTGCAGGGAGGGCCCTTCCGCACCGGACCTGTCCCTTGGGCTTCTCCCGGTGCCTGCCGTTGCACCCACGGCGCCCCCCCCATACCCTAGCGTGGGGGGGGACGGCCACCGCCAGTCTCAAAATGGCGGCGACCACGCGGCCGGGACCCCGCGTTTGCACGCCAAAAGTCGGGACCCCTCCCCTTCCCCGGACCCCTCCCCTGAACCAGCCCGTGGGGTACCTCGCCCCCTAGGCCGTCCCTTCCCCCACGCTGCGTCGAAGGGTGGTGTCGCGTCGGGCCCCTCCCCTACCATCGGGACCTCCCACCGGCCCCGCGCGGCATCCACCCCTGCGGCCCCGCCCGCCCCTGCGCGCCCCGCCCTCTCCAAGCCTAGTTCCCACGCCCCCCCTTCCGGTTCCAGGTACCTAGAACCCGGAAGGGAGGAGGCCCAAGCCTACCGGTGTTCTACGCCCCGGAGCCTAGAACCCGGAGGCCCACAGGCCGAGGCTTATGCCGAGGCCCGGGACCAAGCCCAGGCCCACCCGGGTTCCGAACACCTAGGACCCGGGGCCCTAGGAGGCCCAGCCTGGGAGGGGGACCAAGGCCTAGTGGACCTGCCGGTACAGCTCGGCAGGCGGGGGCGCAACCCCCGCTGGGAACCCTTTTCGTTCTCCCAGCTGCGGGATTTGTGCAAAATGGTCAGCGACCATGGGCTTGAATCATCATATTGCCAGGGGATGCCTCGGGCGACCTTCCGGTCAAACCTGCTGGTCCCCGAAGACATACAAATGATTATGGAGAGTGTCCTAACCCCAGAAAATTACCTGCTGTGGGAGCGTGCCTGGAAGCGCTTGTTAAGTGACTTGCTAGAAGAGTATGATGGCGAGGAGGAGCTCGATGAGCTCACCATGGACCACTTAGCAGGTGAAGGGGACTTTGTTAAAGGGGATGTGCAGGCTGCGCAGTTGCCCACAAGGGCAATTAGGGAGGTGCAGCAAGCAGCACTGAGGGCCCTGCTGACGCTGCCCTCGGCAGAGGTGCCCTTGGATGGATACGCCACAATAAAACAGGGACCAGAGGAAAGTTTTGTGAAGTTTGTGGGCAGAGTCAGGATGGCTCTTGAGAAGCAAGAAGAGGATCCCACAAACCTCTCTAAGTTACTCAGGTCCGTGGTGTATTCCAATGCGAACCCTGCCTGTAAAGCAGTATTAAAGACCCTCCCTAGAACGCCCAGACCAACCTTGGAGGCAATGCTAGAGGCCTGCGCAGAGATCACCCCTGAACCATCAGCAGTACCCCCTCCACCAGGCCATGGACCCCAGCAGAAAAGATATGTGGCAGCAGCGGGGGCTGCCACCCCTAGGACGGACATTAACAGGACAGTCAATTTTAAATGTTATAATTGCAACGAGAGTGGACACATCGCACGGGACTGTCCAAAGCCCCGGAGATTTAACCAACCCTGTTGTAAGTCTCCCACAGGTCCCGGAGCGGCGCTTTGCCCGTGCTGCAGGAGACATCAGGGAAACAGGCAGAGGAGCGCGAAACAGCACCGCGCCATGACAGAAAATTAAATGCTGATGACACCGAAACCACCCTCGCCACTCCGATGAGACCGCCCGCGGCATCATCGGCGGGAAAGGGGAGCTCTCTGGAGGCACGGGACAAAACCAGATTCCACCTGGTAAGTGCCCACCCTCAACACGTTACAACGACCGATTTCTGCAATTACACTGTGTTTTTATGTGGGGACATTTATCAAAGAACTGAGCTACGTGTTGTTGGGGACTCCACGAGGGGCCCTCCTGGGCTCTTCGTGCTCCCTCAAATAGTAGCCGCTGTTCCGGGACAGACGTTTAAAATTACTGCAGCCTGCCACTCAGCCCCCTGGTTTGTGCCCAGAGGGCAGTGGCTGGCGCATGCCGTTGTGATACCAGATGACCTTCCCCGAACTAGGAAGACACCGGCTTCTATGTATTCTGAGATCCTGGGGACAGACAAGCCCACCCTGTCCTGCCGCCTGAAGAACGGCAAGGCAGCAGTCCATCTCCGAGGCATGATGGACACAGGCTCGGATGTCACCATCATTTCCAAGTCCGAGTGGCCACCTGGGTGGGGGCTTTGACCCTCAACCGAGAGGCTTAATGGAATTGGGGGAGCGACCATACCCCAGAGGTCCACCAATAACATCTTGGTAGAGGGACCGGATGGCCACGTTGCCACGATAAGGCCTTACGTGGTGGGCTCTGGTTTCACCCTCTGGGGCCGGGACCTATTGTCTCAGTGGGGGACCAGGCTGGAAATCCCGAATACACCGGGGGATTTCTAGCTGGGGCCGCTGCAGGGCGCGCCACCCATGGCTCTGTTCCACCACTGTCTTGGAAGACAGACAAGCCGGTAAGGGTGGAGCAGTGGCCCCTTTCAAAGGAGAAGTTAAGCGCCCTAAGGTCCCTCGTGGAAGAGCAGGTATCCAAGGGCAACGTCGTTCCATCTGACAGCCCTTGGAATTCCCCCGTCTTCGTCATTCGTAAGGCTGGCGGAGGCGGGTGGAGGCTCCTCCACGACCTTCGAAAAATCAACGAGGCCATTGTTGATATGGGTCCCCTTCAGCCGGGATTGCCATCCCCGGCAATGCTCCCCCGAGCATGGCCACTTGCCGTGATGGACATAAAGGACTGGTTTTTTTCAATACCATTACACCCAGATGATGCACCGCGCTTTACCTTCTCTGTACCATCTATAAACAGGCAGGCGCCCCAGGAAAGGTACCATTGGCGGGTTTTACCACAGGGAATGAAAAATTCCCCTGTAATCTGCCAGTGGTACGTTTCAAAAATCTTGTTGCTGGTGAGGAAAGACTTCCCTAAGTCAATTATATACCATTACATGGACGATGTACTTGTATGTGCTCCCTTGGAGCATCTTTTGGACCTGACATTGAAAGCCACCATCAGTGCCATCGAGCGTGCCGGAATGAAGATCCACCCAGACAAGGTCCAGCGCACCGAGCCATGGAAGTACCTGGGCATCCGGATCGGAGAGAGGACCGTTGCACCCCAGCAGCTCACCATCCAGGACGAACCCCGGACGCTGCGCGATCTCCACCAGCTGTGCGGTTCCATCAACTGGGTTCGTCCACTGCTGGGGCTGACGACGGCCGACCTTGCCCCCTTGTTCCAGCTACTAAAGGGCGGTGAGGGACTGGATTCTCCAAAGGAGCTAACGCCGGATGCCAGGGAATCCATTGGTAAGGTGCAGAGAGCCTTGGCTACCCGGCACGCTCACAGGGTGGCTCCAGACCTGCCATTCCAGTGTGTCATCTTGGGGCAGGTCCCGCATTTACACGCACTGATCTTCCAGTGGGATGAGAGGTTGAAGGACCCCCTCTTGATCATAGAGTGGGTGTTCCTCCCTCACACTCCGTCCAAAACTATGACAACGCCACAGGAACTAGTGGCCTCGCTCATATCGAGAGCGAGGACCAGGCTCCGCACCCTAGCAGGGTCTGATCTTGCATGCATACGTGTGCCCTGGAAGGAAGAGGATTTGGACAAGTTGGTCTAATCCAATGAGAGCCTCCAGTTCGCCCTTGACAGTTTCTCAGGCAAAATTACGGGAAAGAAATTGAAACACCACCTGTTTAATACAAATTTCAATCTGGCTCCAAAGTTCATGCAATCCAAAAAACCAGTAAAAAATGCTCTGACTGTTTTCACCGATGGCTCAGGGTCCTCCCATAAGTCAGTTATGACTTGGAAGGACCCCCAGACCCAGGAGTGGGAATCTGAGGTCCATGTGGTGGAGGGATCCCCACAGATTGCAGAGTTAGCAGCCGTCGTCAGAGTTTTCGAGAGGTTCCAGGAGCCTCTCAATTTGGTCACAGATTCAGCCTATGTTGCTGGAGTAACTGTCAGGGCAGAACACAGTTTGCTAAAGGAGGTCTCGAACCAAAATTTGTTCGGGCTGCTCTCGAGGCTAGTGTACCTGCTGTCCCACCGAGAACACCCATTCCACGTGATGCATGTAAGGTCGCATCAAGACCTCCCTGGTTACATCAGTGAGGGGAACCGCAGGGCAGACTCTTTGGCAATGGCTGCGCTGGTACGGTCTGCCAACATACCTGACATCTTCGCGCAAGCCAAATTGTCCCACCAGTTTTACCATCAGAACGCTCCCGCTCTCCGGAGGATGTTCCACCTACCTCTGGAGCAAGCGAGAGCAATTGTGGCGACATGTCCCAGCTGCCAAACTTATCAACTGCCCTCTTTACATCCGGGGGTAAACCCCTGAGGGCTGGCAGCAAACGAGATCTGGCAAATGGACATGACACACGTCCCTGAATTTGGTAGACTGAAATATGTTCACGTCTCTGTGGACACTTTCAGCCATGTGGTGTTTGCTTCCGCCCACGCAGGCGAGAAAGCAAAAGATGTCTGTAAACATTTGTTGATGGCTTTCTCTGTTTTAGGCACCCCAAAGAAGATAAAAACGGACAATGGCCCAGCTTACACCTCTGCCCATCTCCGTGGGTTCCTCCAGGAGTGGGGGGTTGCACACGTCACCGGCATCCCTCACTCCCCTACGGGGCAGGCCATTGTGGAGAGGACTCATGGTACACTCAAAAGAGTCCTCCACCAGCAGCAGGGAGGTGCAGAGAAGAAATCACCCATTGAGCGACTCTGCAAGGCGCTCTTCACCATTAACTTTTTGAATTGTACGCCTGAAGAGCCCGTCCCCCCTGTATTCCGGCATTTCAGTAATTCGACTAACTCTAAATTGAAGGAACATCCGCTGGTGCTGGTGAGAGACCCTGGGACCCACGAGATCGAGGGGCCCCTCCCACTGATCGTCTGGGGCAGAGGGTATGCGTGTGTGTCCACCCCAGAAGGGCCCAGATGGGTACCATCCAAGCATGTCCATCCCTACCGGGGGCCTAAACAGAGAACGCAAGTATGTTTTTCAGAAACAGTACCACCGCAGTCAGCACAACAAGAAGGCTTCCAGGCAGGGGAAGCCTGGAAGAAAAGGAAAAAGAAAAATCTGCCCAGCTTTGACAACCCTCCGGTATCTCTCCGAGAAGAAGAAGAGCAAGAAAGGAGAGACATCAGAGATGCTGGAGGGAGAACGTACCTGATCAGACACCCCCTTTTACCCTTCCCCAATCTTCCCTTCTGACTTACCTTATGTGTGTCCCTACCCCTGTCTGTCTCCCGTTCATTTGAAAGGAGAGGGGGGAGATCAAGGAATTCAGTACTGTTCTGTTTGATTTGCTCCTTGTACCGAGTTAAGTTCTTCTTTTATTTTCCCCAGAGACCCCCAGAGAGAGATGGGAAAGCCAGTCCTTAAAGTCATCCTGCTGATGCTGATGCTCCAGAGAGCGTATCCGTGGATCGTGCAGCAGCCGAAGGAGAATGTGTGGGTCACGCTGGCAAAAGCCATCGGCCAGAGTGACTTCTGCCTAAATACTCCTTCGGCAAGCAGCCCCTTGTCGACTTGCCTGGTAGGAATTCCCGAGACCTGGCCAGAATACCACGCCATTTTCTCGGGAACCCACCGGTCCCGTGACTGGAATCAATGGTTGCAGGCTTTACCATTCATGCACACTGAACCCCAAGAATTGGACTTGCTGGGGTCAGCGCAGCTTGCCTTTTGCACCATCTTCACCGATCCCACCACCCGTAGGCATCGTAGGCAAATTATGTATAACTTGATTTGGGCCAAGAGAAAGAACTGGTAATTGGAAAGAGAAGCAGAAGCCGCAAGTGAAACTAGACCAAAAATAAATACATTGGCAATTGTCCCAGTCGTTAAACCAACCTTGAATGTTTCTCCAAACGACAAAAGTTTATACAGCAAAAATGACTGGTGCAGATTTGCAAATGTTACACGGTCGGCACCCATTGATTCCCCCAAGAGACTCCCTGATGGGTTTTTCCTGATTTGCGGTGATCGGGCTTGGGCTGGGATTCCTAGTAATCTGCTAGGAGGACCCTGCACAATCGGTTGGCTTTCCCTGCTAACACCTGGCACTAAACAACTTATAACCTGGAGGATCCACACCAGATCAGACCGTCAAAAATGAGCCACCCTAGATTTGGATGAAAATTGCGACAGCAACGTGCTCTCCTGGTCATTTTCAAAAAGGGTCACAGCCTCTGTCTTTCTGCCCTGGGTGGCGGCAGCCAAAGCCCTAGGTGAGCTTTCTCACCTCGAGTGTTGGCTGGGAAAGCAGGCCAATTTAACATCGCGGGCATTGGCGGAACTCCTCACAGATGAGGAAACTACCAGGCAGGCGACACTTCAAAACAGAGCTGCCATCGACTACCTGCTTTTGCTGCACGGCCACGGATGTCAGGAATTCGAGGGGATGTGCTGTTTTAACCTCGCCTCGCACGTGCAGGACATCAAGAAAACCATCCAGCAAATTCAAGAACAAGTCTATCAACTGCGCGTGGAAGGAAAGGACTGGTTGGAAAATTTATTTGGACGCTGGGGACTCTCTGGTTGGGTTTCACAGATCATCCGTACCTTTTTGTTAATTTTGTTAATTATTTTCGGTGTTTTGTGCCTTTTGAGTTGTTTGAAAAGCTTCGTCGTATCTTTAGTTACACGTTTACTTGCTTTAAATAATAAGAGCGGGGGAGATGTGGAGGTGGTGCAGGTGGCCCAAGAGACTTTTCCAATGAGGAAGCCCTGGGGGGAAGAGGAGGATTCCCCTGAGGTGGGGCAAGACTTGGTTTAGCCCGAATAGGATGGGCTTCAGATAAGTTTACACCCTCTAGACTGATAGGCTAGCACCACCTGCCCATCATTAGTTCACTACTCCCGTGTTCCAGTAAGTTCTGTTACACTCAGTTGTTCATTGTACCGTTCTGTTATCTGTCACCCCTTCTCCACCCTCTTGCCTCCCTGGTTGGTCCCCTGTCTCATGCTCTTCCCTAGTTCCTCCCCTGAGCCCCGCAGTGATTGGTGGATTGTGTACAATAAACGGCTGTGTCACTGGGGGCTCGGGGTCTCTCAACCCCGGTGCCACAGAGTGCTGCTACCCTGCTGGTCTCGGTGTCTCTATTACCTGGGTTGGGAGAACCCCCTTCAGCCACAGTGCGGCGGATAGTTTGCCTACTGGGAGCGCAATCAGGGAGCTAGGGGAACTGGACTCCCGGCGACAGGGGACGAGGCTGGCCACCGAGGACCCTTGTCGCATCCGCCTCTGATTAGCGACCACCTCCAAGCCATCGAGGCAGAAGGCGGACAGCGACAGCTGGCGCCCAACGGTGGGGCATTCGGTCAGCCTCCAAGTGACCATTTGCCTCATTCAAGTGACCTCCTTCGGGAGTGCATCGTTGAAGCATCGGCCGCCTCGCCTGACAGGATCCACGTTTTAGTGGACTTGTCGGGCAGGGACGATCGAAGAACTCCCTCTCGACGCAGTGAAGGGGGAGCCTCGATCACCGCACTGACCCTAGCCCCAGGATGTTCTTTGGCGGTCAGGGATGATGCCTTTTTTCTGGTCTTAGGAAATTAAGGCTCAGACACAGTGAAAGGGTTGGGGGTTGTTTACCTCAGTATTTTAATAGGATCCCGTTCGATGGCTTCTGCCGTCCAGGTAGAACACGCCGCAAAAGCCCCCTCCCTCCAATAGTGTCGTAGTTTGAAAGCAAATCAGTGAGAGGCTTAAAGTCAGAACTACAGTTTAATAGGAAAAATGTAGTAATACAAAAAAAACCAAAAAAAAACCCACTGACAGAGTCAGAATACAACGTGACACCCTGTCGGTCAGGGTGTTGGTAGTAGTCCACTTAGAAGGTGGTTGCAGTCCTCTGGGAGTGATAGATGCGGTTCTGTTGAAGCAATGATCTTGAGAAAGGTGTAGTTCTCCTCTGAAGGTCCAGTGGTGGTGTAGAAGGGTCTGGTCTTCCTCTGGGAATCCCGTGGAAAAAAAGCTGCCTGTGGTGCTTCAAATCTCAGTTTATATGCAGATCGGGATACATTGGTTCCTCCCCCTGGGCGGGGCATCTCACAATGGGATGATGAGCCACTATCTGCAATGTTTGGGGTGAGTGAAGTGCCCATCCGGCCCCAACGACTGGCCCATTAGCAAACCATTTTGCAGCCATCAGGAACACTGCCACGCCTGGCCCTAACGACCGGCCCATTAGCAAACCGTTCTGCGGCCATCAAGAACACTGCCACGCTCGGGCCCCCAGCATCCCGTGAAGATGGTGATAGAATACATACCATTGTAACCTAAGACAAATAGAGTATACAATTAAAGACTCTACACATTAGCATATCTAACCATAGGGCCCAATAAGGGGCCGGGGTGGGCTAACTTCTAGTTTACAAAATCTATCCTACTAGGAGACCTTGAGGGCTCACGAAAACAGGGTATTTCGTCTCTAGCTCTACGTGGCTTCAGGGGTGTTTAGTCTACCGGCCTCCCAAACACTATGAAACCAGGCTAAACTATCACCTAAAGCATCACAAGTATGCATGCTAATACTTGTGAATATAGGGAACAGTGTAAGAAGTATTCAGGAGAAAAAGCAGAAAAAAATCCTTCAGGCATCATTTCCCCCCTTTTAGAGACTAACAAGATTCTACTTTGTCTAGTCTCTACTCTACCTTACTCTATTCTACATTACCCACAGTGTCGGTTTACACAACCAGCCGACACGCAGGCTACTATACAGATGATAACTACAATTACAACTACTATAAATGTTTCTCTTATCCAGGCCCAGTTTGGTAACCATGAGGTTAGGGTGTGAAAGATCTGGTCAAATATCAAGGTGTCAATTTTGGAAGCTTAAAATGCCTAACCACGATCAGTGACCACCCCCATCTAGAGGTGGTAACTGGATACAGAACCAGCAATTGTTCTTATTAAGAACTTTGGACACGTTTTGGATTACAGCCTTGTGTAAATCATGGGACAAACCCTGAGTCATAGTTACCATTTGGGCAGATAACAGACACGTGAAGAACAGTTTAAACCCCATCCTCCTGATCTGTATCAGTCTTTGCTTTCTTGATGGTCTTGGGAGCCGAAGCCTTCTTCACTCTGGAATAGTGGATCCACGGTCCTTTGCCAGCAACTTTGACTGTAGTGAGGGTGGTCAGCAAAACTTGGAACGGTCCCTTCCACTTGGCTTGCAAGAGGTCACCGTCCCACCACTTGATGTAGACCCAATCTCCGGGCTGGAACTGATGAGCAGGTGTGTCCAGTCCTATTGGCCTGGACAACACGACAAATCTCTGGAGCTTCTGCAAAGTGGAACTCAAAGCCATTAAGTACTTCTGCAAATCAGCTTTACCCTTCACATGAATCTCTCCCGGGATATGTGGAGCCTGATAAGGCCTGCCATATAATATTTCATAGGGACTTATATTGTCCCTTCGCCTTGGCTGTATGCGAGTTCTCAGCAAGGCTATTGGCAGGGCTTGGACCCAGGTCATGGATGTCTCTTGACAAATTTTACAAATCTGGGTTTTGAGGGTTCCATTCATACGCTCAACCTTGCCACTTGCCTGGGGCCTGTATGGTGTGTGCAGGTCCCAGGCAATTCCTAGAACCCTGCTGACTTCCCCAACTACCGTTGCAACAAAGTGAGTTCCCCTGTCAGATGACATTCCTAGAGGAACCCCGAATCTTGGAATTATATGGTTCAGCAAGGCTTTCACTACTTCTCTTGCTGTGTTTGAGCGACAGGGGTAAGATTCGGGCCATCCACTGAAGGTGTCAACCAGTACCAGTATATACTTACATCCCACTTTGCGTGGCATCTCAGCAAAATCGACCTGCCAATAATCTCCCGGGAGATCTCCTGTTTTTGTCACCCCTAATACAACCCGTTTGCTCGTGTCAGGATTGTTTTTACGACAGGTATCGCACTTGCTGGTTATAGACTGCACGATATCTGTCATCCCTCTCCCTATTACCACCTTTCTAAGATGTTTTAAAAGATTTTCTGTTCCCCAGTGAGCACTTTCATGCTCTCGCTGGGCTATTTCTCGAAGGAGGAAGGGTGGAACTACAACCTGTCCCGTTGAGGTAACGGCCCACCCCCCTTCTTTGATCTCCGCCTTAAGGTGATTGATTAATTTGTGATCCCCCTGATCATATTTTGGGGTAAACTCTGACAAATCTATTTCTTTCTGTGGTATCACTGCAAAAATGCCTTTTTCTGCAACCCCTCTTGCTGCTTCATCAGCGAAGCAATTTCCCAGTTCAGGGGCTTTCTTCCCTCTTTGATGGCCTTTGCAATGCATGACAGCTACTTCGGTTGGCTTCCAAATACTCTGCAGAAGTGCAAGAATCTGTTCAGCATGCTTAACCTCATTACCTTGTGCAGTCAGCAGGCCACGTTCCTTCCAGATATCTCCGTGGGCATGAACAACACTGAAGGCATATTTGGAATCAGTCCAGATGTTTACCTTCTTCCCCTCACTCAGCTCTAGAGCCCTTGTTAGTGCAATGAGTTCAGCTTTCTGTGATGATACATCTGGAGGCAAGGCTTTTGCCTCTATGACTTTATCTGTGGTGGTTACAGCATAGCCCGTCGTTCTCTTACCATTTCTCATGAAGCTGCTTCCATCGGTATACAGCTCTCAGTCTGGGCTCTTCAGGGGAATGTCCTTCAGGTCTGGTCTGCTAGAATAAGTCTCCTCTGTTGTCTGTAGACAATCATGTTCAGGCATGCTGTCAAGTAATGTGGATGACAAAAACATTGCAGGGTTTACCACAGATGTTGTTTTCAGTGTAACATCATCCTGTTCCAGCAACACAGACTGATACTTCAGCATTCTGCTAGGGGATAGCCAGGCTGGGGCAGACATTAGGGAACGTTTCAACTGTTTGAAGGCAGCCCTTGCACTTTCTGTCCACATGATTGTTCCCTTTTCGGCTGCCTTAAGGACCTCATACAGAGGTTTTACCAGCAGTCCATAGTTTGATATCCATAGGCGACACTAACCTACCATTCCCAGGAAGGCTTGCATTTCTCTCACAGTGTGGGGCTCTGGAAGGCGACAGATAGCTTCCTTCCGCTCTTTGCTGAGTTGTCGGTGTCCATGGAAAATTTCCAGCCCCAGGTAAACTACTGTTTCCCTGGCAATCTGGGCCTTCTCTCTCGAGACTCGATAACCACTCTCGCCCAAAAAGTTCAACAGACTTACGGTGAGCTGGATACACTCATCTCGCGTTCTGGTTGCTACTAGGATGTCATCAACATACTGAAGAACAACTCCTCCTGGCTCCTGTTTCCTCCAGTCCTCCACTTCTTTTGCCAGCTGGTTTCCAAATAAGGTTGGACTATTCTTGTAGCCTTGAACCAAGACTGTCCAGGTGAGCTGGGTCTTCCTTCCTGTTTCAGGATTTTCCCACTCAAAGGCAAAAATTTCTTGGCTGTCCTTGTGCACAGGAATGCAGAAAAAGGCATCTTTAAGATCTAAAACAGTGAACCACCCCAATTCATCTGTTAGTGTAGTCAAAAGTGTGTAGGGATTGGCTACAACTGGATGTATGTCTTCTGTTATTTTGTTAATCTCCCTTAGATCCTGCACTAATCGATAACTCTTACCATCTGCTTTCTTCACTGGTATAATTGGGGTGTTATACTTGGATTCACATTCTACTAGCAACCCAAATTTGAGAAACTTCTCAATTATGGGTGCTAGTCCATTGCGACCTGCTAATTTCAAAGGGTATTTTTTTTTGCCTTACCGGTGTAGCTCCTGCTTTGAGTGTAATACTTACAGGTTCAGCTCTTTTGGATCTCCCAGGGATATCATTGGCCCATACTATAGAACTGACAGCATCTTCTATTACTTTGGGAATTCCTCCATGGCATTCCTGTATAAGAATAGCTGCTTCTTCTATGAATTTAGATTCAGGTATTATTACTTTTACCCCCCCCCGTGTCTGGAGAATTTAATTTCTGCCTCTAATTTCTCTAATAAATCTCTGCCCAATAATGGCATTGGTGAATTTGGCATATACAGGAAATGGTGTGTCACCCAGTGTTTTCCCAATTTAAATTTTAAAGGTTGGAAAAAAGGCCGTGTTTCACTTACCCCGGTGGCTCCTACCACATCCACAGTCTCTTGGCTCAGTTTACCTTTTAAAGTATTTAATACAGAATAGGTCTCCCCGGTGTCCACCAGAAATTCAACATCCTCATTTCCTAGCCTAACTATAACTGAAGCCTCCGGTGGGGGTGATGCCCTTGATTGCTGTCTATCATAATCCACAGCTAGTTCCAGAGCTGGGGGTGTCTTTTTTGTTCATGCTGGTCACTCATTTTTCCAGTGTCCCTTCTGCTTGCAAATGGCACATTGGTCCTCAACTAGAGGAAAATGGGGTCCCCTCTTTGGTGAGTTGGATGACTTTCCCTCATTGTGGTTTTTATTATGGTGGGGCTTATTCTGTTTGTTCTTATCTACTGAATCCCTGTTCTGATATACTTGCCAGGCTATTTTCAGCATCTCACTTATATCCATTACCCCCCTTTTTTGCAGTTTTTTCTTTATATCATCTGTTGATTGGCCCATAAAAATGTAAGCCAGCTGGTACTTCTGATCAGGTGCTTCGAAGTTCAGAGTTGTGTATTTCTGTGCAGCCTCTTTCAGTCTATTCAGAAACTCTGTAGGAGTCTCATTTGGATTTTGTTTGATCTCAAATAATTTAGAAAAATTCACTACTTTAGGAAGGCCACATCTCAACCCATAAACCACCCATTTCTGAAACTGCTTTAATTTTGCCATTTGCTCAGGGACATTGGGATCCCAGCCAGGGTCAGCAAGTGGGTATATGTCATTAGGCATCCTCTGGAGAGTTCCAGCTGCAATTTGGGCCTGTATAGCATCTATGGCTGTTTTATTAACCATCTCCCTTTCTGTGCTATCTAGTAATTCATCCAGCATCACATTCAAGTCTCCCCAATCAGAGTTTTGAGCCCTTATAGCCCTCTCTACCCGTATGGCTACTTTCTCTGGGTTGTCACTATACTTTCCAACAGAGTCTTTCCACGTCTGCAGCTCTGCGAGAGAGAATGGTGTCTTTATATAAATCACTCCCTGATTTCCCACAGCCTGTCTCAGAGGCACTTCTAGAGCAGGCCCTTCCCTTCCCCCTTCATCTCTTTTTGATCTCGTGCGCCTTGCAATTGGACTAGCAGCACTTATAGCTTCTTGGGCTATTTTTCCCCTCCTCCTGCCACCCTCCCCTTGGGAACCATCTGTATCCACATCATCCCATTCCGTTTTAATCCCAGCACTGGCAGAGCGGTGGAGGGGGAATCCGGCAGGGTCGTCTCTGTCCCCCCTTTCGGAAAAGTAACTTGGATCAGGCACGTCCCACCCGCCTCTGGTCAGGGTAGCTTTGCCCCTCTCCCCAACGCTGGAGGAGCAGCGAAGCTGAGATCGAGGGTACCTCGATCGAGGGTACTCATCCCAGGCTCGGGCCAGGTCGGGTGGCAGTGGCCAGTTAGGCTCTGCTCCCGGTCCACACCCCCCCCAGGGGCGGTCAGGAGCCAGCGACAAGCCAGCCCCCTCCACGCTCTCTCCCTGCCTTCGCCCGCCCCCTGTGTGGTCAAGGGGCCAATCGGCCTCCGCTTTCAGTCTGTGCCCACCCCGTGGGCGGTCAGGGGGCGAGGGCCAGCCGGCCTCTGCCCCTGCTCTGTGCCCGCCCCGTGGGCGGTCAGGGGGCGAGGGCCAGCCGGCCTCTGCCCCCACTCCGTGCCCGCCCCGTGGGAGGTCGGGTGGTAAGGGCCAGCCCGCCCCCTCCCCACGCCTTTCCCCGTCCCCAGAGTGGTCAGGGGGCGAGGGCCTGCTCGCCTCCCCCCCTGCCCCATGCCCAGCCCTCAGATGGTCGGGGGGCAAGCTGGTCTCCGTCCCTGCCCCACGCCCAGCTCCTGGATGATCGGGGGGCCGGCTGGTCTCCGCCCCTGCCCCACGCCCAGCCCCCGGATGGTCGGGAGGCCGGCTGGTCTCCGCCCCTGCCCCTGCATTCGGAGCGGGCGGGCGAGGGGGAGGAGGGGGAGGGGGCGCTGGTGCCGGCGGCGCCGGCAGGGCCGGTGGGGATGGGGGTGCTGGTTGCGGAGCCGGTGGGGGTGGGGGCGGGGGTGGGGGTGCTGGCTGCGCGCCTCCATCGCCCGCCCCCAACTGCACCGGCTGTTACGGCGGCGGTGGCACGGGGGGCGATCCCCCCCCTCCCGTACGCAGAGCTGGGGCTACCATGTCCATAACGTCTGTCTCTTCCGTTTCGTTAGTCACTAGCTGCCTTCTCCTCCTCCTCACGTTTCCTCTCCCTTTTACAACCATCTCCAAACAGCCTTTCTGCACCTCATACGCCTCCTCTCTATTCAGTAATATGGTAAAAAGTTCTGAGTATTTTAACTCATCAAACCTGTGCAGAGCTCGCAGTTCTACCATCAGCTCTGTGACTATTTCATTTTCTAGACTCCCAAAGCGTGGCCACACTCTCTGTCCTCCTAATTTTAACGTCGGCCAGACCCGTGTACAGAGTCTTATCAGCTCCTGTGTGTCCAGGGGGGTTCTCCTTCCTGTTAAATATCGCCAGTTTTTCAATACCAGATCTAATGGAGATTGCCCAGGGACTTGTACATTCTCCGAAAAGTTACACCCCATGTTACTTATAAAAAGAGAAATCGGCCAGGAAAAAACTGCCTCTCTCTCTAGTGGTAACTGCTTAGAACCGAGCCTTAAACAGCTAAACTGCACGCACGAGAAAACTTGTTAAAGTTTTCTCAGCAGGGACTCGAACCTGCAATCCCCGGCTTTGTAGTTTTCAGTTCGGCACCTTAAGCCACTGAACCAACTTGTCGTTATCCCCACCCACCAACCTCCCGTGGTTTAACTGGAGAGCGTCCTCTCCTTACCACGATTTTGCAGGAAGGGGGTTAATTTCCCCCCTTTCTAGGGGCCTCTCAGACCCCCCCCCTGCCCAACCTCCCAACCTCCCTCCTGGTGGTAGCACAATACCGAAGTACGTCTCCCCCGCTTTCACTCACCTTTTTCGTGCTCTCAGGCGCTGGGTCCTAGAGCCCGGTCACAGCCTTGGACTGCCGCTTAACCTTGTAGGTGCCGGCGAAGGGGCTAGGCGGGATATTCTAGGCCCAAAACTACAACTCTTCGGGGTCTCTAGAGTCCCGGCGGAGTCGCCAATGATTGATGCCTTTTTTCCGGTCTTAGGAAATAAAGGCTCAGACACAGTGAAAGGGTTGGGGGTTGTTTACCTCGGTATTTTAATAGGATCCCGTTCAATGGCTTCTGCCGTCCAGGTAGAACACGCCGCAAAAGCCCCTTCCCCCTAATCCAGTATACAATTAAAGACTCTACACATTAGCATATCTACCAGAAGGGCCCAATAAGGGGCCTGGGTGGGCTAACTTCTAGTTTACAAAATCTATCCTACTAGGAGACCTTGAGGGCTCACGAAAACAGGGTGTTTGGTCTCTAACTCTACGTGGCTTCAGGGGTGTTTAGTCTACCGGCCTCCTAAACACCATGAAACCAGGCTAAACTATCACCTAACGCATCACAAGTATGCATGCTAATACTTGTGAATATAGGGAACAGTGTAAGACATATTCAGAGAAAAAGCAGAAAAAAATCCCTCGGGCATCAGGAGGGACGGCCGCCACGAGTCTCAAAATGGCGGTGACCACGCGGCCGGGATCCCCCGTTCGTGCACCAAAAGTCGGGACCCCTCCCCTTCCCTGGACTCCTCCCCTGAACCAGCCCGTGGGGTACCCCGCCCCCTAGGCCGTCCATCCCTCCACGCTGTGTCGAAGGGTGGTGTCGCGTCCGGCCCCTCCCCTACGATCGAGACTTCCCGCCGGCCCCGCGCGGCGTCCGCCCCGGCGGCTCCGCCAGCCCCCGCGCGCCCCGCCTTCTCCAAGCCTAGTTCCCACGCCCCCCCTTCCGGTTCCAGGTACCTAGAACCCGGACGGGAGGAGGCCCAAGCCTACCGGTGTTCTAGGCCCCGAAGCCTAGAACCCGGAGGCCCACCAGCCGAGGCTTCTGCCGAGGCCCGGGACCAAGCCCAGGCCCACCCAGGTTCCAAACACCTAGGACCCGGTGCCCTAGGAGGTGCGGCCCGGGAGGGGGACCAAGGCCTAGTGGCCCTGCCGGTACAGCTCAGCAGGCGGGGGCGCAACCCCCGCTGGGAACCGTTTTCGTTCTCTCAGCTGCGGGATTTGTGCAAAATAGTCAGCGACCATGGGCTTGAATCATCGTATTGCCAGGGGATGCTTCGGGCGACCTTCAGGTCAAACCTGCTGGTCCCCGAAGACATAAAAATGATTATGGAGAGTGTCCTAACCCCAGAAAATTACCTGCTGTGGGAGCGTGCCTGGAAGCGCTTGTTAAGTGACTTGCTAGAAGAGTATGATGGCGAGGAGGAGCTCGATGAGCTCACCATGGACCACTTAGCAGGCGAAGAGAACTTTGTTAAGGGGGATGTGCAGGCTGCGCAGTTGCCCACGAGGGCAATTAGGGAGGTGCAGCAAGCAGCACTGAGGGCCCTGCTGATGCTGCCCTCGGCAGAGGTGCCCTCGGATGGATACGCCACAATAAAACAGGGACCAGAGGAAAGTTTTGTGAAGTTTGTGGGCAGAGTCAGGATGGCTCTTGAGAAGCAAGAGGAGGATCCCACAAACCTCTCTAAGTTACTCAGGTCCGTGGTGTATTCCAACGCGAACCCTGCCTGTAAAGCAGTATTAAAGACCCTCCCTAGAACGCCCAGACCAACCTTGGAGGCAATGCTAGAGGCCTGCGCAGAGATCACCCCTGAACCATCAGCAGTACCCCCTCCACCAGGCCATGGACCCCAGCAGAAAAGATATGTGGCAGCAGCGGGGGCTGCCACCCCTAGGACGGAAATTAATAGGACAGTCAATTTTAAATGTTACAATTGCAACGAGAGTGGACACATCGCACAGGACTGTCCAAAGCCCCGGAGATTTAACCAACCCTGTTGTAAGTCTCCCACAGGTCCTGGAGCCGCGCTCTGCCCGTGCTGCAGGAGACATCAGGGAAACGGGCAGAGGAGCACGGAGCAGAACCACGCCATGACAGAAAATTAAATGCTGATGACACCGAAACCACCCTCGCCGCTCCGATGAGACCGCCCGCGGCATCATCGGCGGGAAAGGGGAGCTCTCCGGAGGCACGGGACAAAACCAGATTCCACCTGGTAAGTGCCCACCCTCAACATGTTACAACGACTGATTTCTGCAATTACACTGTGTTTTTATGTGGGGACATTTATCAAAGAACTGAGCTACTTGTTGTTGGGGACTCCACGAGGGGGCCTCCCGGACTCTTCGTGCTCCCTCAAATAGTAGCCGCTGTCCCGGGACAGACGTTTAAAATTACTGCAGCCTGCCACTCAGCCCCCTGGTTTGTGCCCAGAGGGCAGTGGCTGGCGCATGCCATTGTGATGCCAGATGACCTTCCTCAAACTAAGAAGACGCCGGCTTCTATGTATTCTGAGATCCTGGGGACAGACAAGCCCACCCTGTCCTGCCGCCTGAAGAACGGCAAGGAAGCAGTCCATCTCCGAGGCATGATGGACACAGGCTCGGACGTCACCATAATTTCCAAGGCCGAGTGGCCACCTGGGTGGGGACTTCGACCCTCAACCGAGAGGCTTAATGGAATTGGGGGAGCGACCATACCCCAGAGGTCCACCAATAACATCTTGGTAGAGGGACCAGATGGCCACGTTGCCACGGTAAGTCCTTACGCGGTGGGCTCCGGTTTCACCCTCTGGGGCTGGGACCTATTGTCTCAGTGGGGGACCAGGCTGGAAATACCGAATACACCGAGGGATTTCTAGCCGGGGCTGCTGCAGGGCGCGCCACCCATGGCTCTGTTCCACCACTGTCTTGGAAGACAGACAAGCCGGTAAGGGTGGAGCAGTGGCCCCTTTCAGAGGAAAAGTTAGGCGCCCTAAGGTCCCTCATGGAAGAGCAGGTATCCAAGGGCAACGTCGTTCCATCTGACAGCCCTTGGAATTCCCCCGTCTTCGTCATTCGTAAATCTGGTGGAGGCGGGTGGAGGCTCCTCCACGACCTTCGAAAAATCAACGAGGCCATTGTTGGTATGGGCCCCCTTCAGCCAGGATTGCCATCCCCGGCAATGCTCCCTCGAGCGTGGCCACTCACGGTAGTGGACATTAAGGACTGTTTCTTTTCAATACCGCTACACCCAGATGATGCGCCGCGCTTTGCCTTCTCTGTACCATCTATAAACAGGCAGGCACCCCAGGAAAGGTACCATTGGCGGGTTTTACCGCAGGGAATGAAAAATTCCCCTGTAATCTGCCAGTGGTACGTTTCAAAAATCTTGCCGCCGGTGAGGAAGGACTTCCCTAAGTCAATTATATACCATTATATGGACGATGTACTTGTATGTGCTCCCTTGGAGCATCTTTTGGACCTGACATTGAAAGCCACCATCAGTGCCATCGAGCATGCCGGAATGAAGATCCACCCAGACAAGGTCCAGCGCACCGAGCCATGGAAGTACCTGGGCATCCGGATCGGAGAGAGGACTGTCGCACCCCAGCAGCTCACCATCCAGGACGAACCCCGGACGCTGCGCAATCTCCACCAGCTGTGCGGTTCCATCAACTGGGTTCGTCCACTGCTGGGGCTGACGACGGCCGACCTCGCCCCCTTGTTCCAGCTACTGAAGGGTGGTGAGGGACTGGATTCTCCAAAGGAGCTGACGCCGGATGCCAGGGAATCCATTGGTAAGGTGCAGAGAGCCTTGGCTACCCGGCACGCTCACAGGGTGGCTCCAGACCTGCCATTCCAGTGTGTCATCTTGGGGCAGGTCCCGCATTTACACGCACTGATCTTCCAGTGGGACGAGAGGTTGAAGGACCCCCTCTTGATCATAGAGTGGGTGTTCCTCCCTCACACTCCGTCCAAAACTATAACAACGCCACAGGAACTAGTGGCCTCGCTCATATCGAGAGTGAGGGCCAGGCTCCGCACCCTAGCGGGGTGTGATCTGGCATGCATACGTGTGCCCTGGAAGGAAGAGGATTTGGACAAGTTGGTCCAATCCAATGAGAGCCTCCAGTTCGCCCTTGACAGTTTCTCAGGCAAAATTACGGGAAAGAAATTGAAACACCACCTGTTTAACACAAATTTTAATCTGGCTCCAAAGTTCATGCAATCCAAAAAACCGGTAAAAAATGCTCTGACTGTTTTCACCGACGGCTCAGGGTCCTCCCATAAGTCAGTTATGACTTGGAAGGACCCCCAGACCCAGGAGTGGGGATCTGAGGTCCATGTGGTGGAGGGATCCCCACAGATTGCAGAGTTAGCAGCCGTCGTCAGAGTTTTTGAGAGGTTCCAAGAGCCCCTCAATTTGGTCACAGATTCGGCCTATGTTGCTGGAGTAACTGTCAGGGCAGAACACAGTTTATTAAAGGAGGTCTCAAACCAAAATTTGTTCGGGCTGCTCTCGAGGCTAGTGTACCTGCTGTCCCACCGAGAGCACCCATTCCACATGATGCATGTAAGGTCGCATCAAGACCTCCCCAGTTACATCAGTGAGGGGAACCGCAGGGCAGACTCTTTGGCAACGGCTGCGCTGGTACGGTCTGCCAAGATACCTGACATCTTCGCGCAAGCCAAATTGTCCCACCAGTTTTACCATCAGAACGCTCCCGCTCTCCGGAGGATGTTCCACCTGCCTCTGGAGCAAGTGAGAGCGATTGTGGTGACATGTCCCAGCTGCCAATCATATCAACTACCCTCCCTACATCCGGGGGTAAACCCCCAAGGGCTAGTAGCAAATGAAATCTGGCAAATGGACGTGACACACGTCCCAGAGTTCGGTAGACTGAAATATGTTCACGTCTCTGTGGACACTTTCAGCCATGTGGTGTTTGCTTCCGCCCACGCAGGCGAGAAAGCAAAAGATGTCTGTAAACATTTGTTGATGGCTTTCTCTGTTTTAGGCACCCCAAAGAAGATAAAAACGGACAATGGCCCAGCTTACACCTCTGCCCATCTCCGTGGGTTCCTCCAGGAGTGGGGGGTTGCACACGTCACCGGCATCCCTCACTCCCCTACGGGGCAGGCCATTGTGGAGAGGACTCATGGTACACTCAAAAGAGTCCTCCACCAGCAGCAGGGAGGTGCAGAGAAGAAATCACCCATTGAGCGACTCTGCAAGGCGCTCTTCACCATTAACTTTTTGAATTGTACGCCTGAAGAGCCCGTCCCCCCTGTATTCCGGCATTTCAGTAATTCGACTAACTCTAAATTGAAGGAACATCCGCTGGTGCTGGTGAGAGACCCTGGGACCCACGAGATCGAGGGGCCCCTCCCACTGATCGTCTGGGGCAGAGGGTATGCGTGTGTGTCCACCCCAGAAGGGCCCAGATGGGTACCATCCAAGCATGTCCATCCCTACCGGGGGCCTAAACAGAGAACGCAAGTATGTTTTTCAGAAACAGTACCACCGCAGTCAGCACAACAAGAAGGCTTCCAGGCAGGGGAAGCCTGGAAGAAAAGGAAAAAGAAAAATCTGCCCAGCTTTGACAACCCTCCGGTATCTCTCCGAGAAGAAGAAGAGCAAGAAAGGAGAGACATCAGAGATGCTGGAGGGAGAACGTACCTGATCAGACACCCCCTTTTACCCTTCCCCAATCTTCCCTTCTGACTTACCTTATGTGTGTCCCTACCCCTGTCTGTCTCCCGTTCATTTGAAAGGAGAGGGGGGAGATCAAGGAATTCAGTACTGTTCTGTTTGATTTGCTCCTTGTACCGAGTTAAGTTCTTCTTTTATTTTCCCCAGAGACCCCCAGAGAGAGATGGGAAAGCCAGTCCTTAAAGTCATCCTGCTGATGCTGATGCTCCAGAGAGCGTATCCGTGGATCGTGCAGCAGCCGAAGGAGAATGTGTGGGTCACGCTGGCAAAAGCCATCGGCCAGAGTGACTTCTGCCTAAATACTCCTTCGGCAAGCAGCCCCTTGTCGACTTGCCTGGTAGGAATTCCCGAGACCTGGCCAGAATACCACGCCATTTTCTCGGGAACCCACCGGTCCCGTGACTGGAATCAATGGTTGCAGGCTTTACCATTCATGCACACTGAACCCCAAGAATTGGACTTGCTGGGGTCAGCGCAGCTTGCCTTTTGCACCATCTTCACCGATCCCACCACCCGTAGGCATCGTAGGCAAATTATGTATAACTTGATTTGGGCCAAGAGAAAGAACTGGTAATTGGAAAGAGAAGCAGAAGCCGCAAGTGAAACTAGACCAAAAATAAATACATTGGCAATTGTCCCAGTCGTTAAACCAACCTTGAATGTTTCTCCAAACGACAAAAGTTTATACAGCAAAAATGACTGGTGCAGATTTGCAAATGTTACACGGTCGGCACCCATTGATTCCCCCAAGAGACTCCCTGATGGGTTTTTCCTGATTTGCGGTGATCGGGCTTGGGCTGGGATTCCTAGTAATCTGCTAGGAGGACCCTGCACAATCGGTTGGCTTTCCCTGCTAACACCTGGCACTAAACAACTTATAACCTGGAGGATCCACACCAGATCAGACCGTCAAAAATGAGCCACCCTAGATTTGGATGAAAATTGCGACAGCAACGTGCTCTCCTGGTCATTTTCAAAAAGGGTCACAGCCTCTGTCTTTCTGCCCTGGGTGGCGGCAGCCAAAGCCCTAGGTGAGCTTTCTCACCTCGAGTGTTGGCTGGGAAAGCAGGCCAATTTAACATCGCGGGCATTGGCGGAACTCCTCACAGATGAGGAAACTACCAGGCAGGCGACACTTCAAAACAGAGCTGCCATCGACTACCTGCTTTTGCTGCACGGCCACGGATGTCAGGAATTCGAGGGGATGTGCTGTTTTAACCTCGCCTCGCACGTGCAGGACATCAAGAAAACCATCCAGCAAATTCAAGAACAAGTCTATCAACTGCGCGTGGAAGGAAAGGACTGGTTGGAAAATTTATTTGGACGCTGGGGACTCTCTGGTTGGGTTTCACAGATCATCCGTACCTTTTTGTTAATTTTGTTAATTATTTTCGGTGTTTTGTGCCTTTTGAGTTGTTTGAAAAGCTTCGTCGTATCTTTAGTTACACGTTTACTTGCTTTAAATAATAAGAGCGGGGGAGATGTGGAGGTGGTGCAGGTGGCCCAAGAGACTTTTCCAATGAGGAAGCCCTGGGGGGAAGAGGAGGATTCCCCTGAGGTGGGGCAAGACTTGGTTTAGCCCGAATAGGATGGGCTTCAGATAAGTTTACACCCTCTAGACTGATAGGCTAGCACCACCTGCCCATCATTAGTTCACTACTCCCGTGTTCCAGTAAGTTCTGTTACACTCAGTTGTTCATTGTACCGTTCTGTTATCTGTCACCCCTTCTCCACCCTCTTGCCTCCCTGGTTGGTCCCCTGTCTCATGCTCTTCCCTAGTTCCTCCCCTGAGCCCCGCAGTGATTGGTGGATTGTGTACAATAAACGGCTGTGTCACTGGGGGCTCGGGGTCTCTCAACCCCGGTGCCACAGAGTGCTGCTACCCTGCTGGTCTCGGTGTCTCTATTACCTGGGTTGGGAGAACCCCCTTCAGCCACAGTGCGGCGGATAGTTTGCCTACTGGGAGCGCAATCAGGGAGCTAGGGGAACTGGACTCCCGGCGACAGGGGACGAGGCTGGCCACCGAGGACCCTTGTCGCATCCGCCTCTGATTAGCGACCACCTCCAAGCCATCGAGGCAGAAGGCGGACAGCGACAGCTGGCGCCCAACGGTGGGGCATTCGGTCAGCCTCCAAGTGACCATTTGCCTCATTCAAGTGACCTCCTTCGGGAGTGCATCGTTGAAGCATCGGCCGCCTCGCCTGACAGGATCCACGTTTTAGTGGACTTGTCGGGCAGGGACGATCGAAGAACTCCCTCTCGACGCAGTGAAGGGGGAGCCTCGATCACCGCACTGACCCTAGCCCCAGGATGTTCTTTGGCGGTCAGGGATGATGCCTTTTTTCTGGTCTTAGGAAATTAAGGCTCAGACACAGTGAAAGGGTTGGGGGTTGTTTACCTCAGTATTTTAATAGGATCCCGTTCGATGGCTTCTGCCGTCCAGGTAGAACACGCCGCAAAAGCCCCCTCCCTCCAATAGTGTCGTAGTTTGAAAGCAAATCAGTGAGAGGCTTAAAGTCAGAACTACAGTTTAATAGGAAAAATGTAGTAATACAAAAAAAACCAAAAAAAAACCCACTGACAGAGTCAGAATACAACGTGACACCCTGTCGGTCAGGGTGTTGGTAGTAGTCCACTTAGAAGGTGGTTGCAGTCCTCTGGGAGTGATAGATGCGGTTCTGTTGAAGCAATGATCTTGAGAAAGGTGTAGTTCTCCTCTGAAGGTCCAGTGGTGGTGTAGAAGGGTCTGGTCTTCCTCTGGGAATCCAGTGGAAAAAAAGCTGCCTGTGGTGCTTCAAATCTCAGTTTATATGCAGATCGGGATACATTGGTTCCTCCCCCTGGGCGGGGCATCTCACAATGGGATGATGAGCCACTATCTGCAATGTTTGGGGTGAGTGAAGTGCCCATCCGGCCCCAACGACTGGCCCATTAGCAAACCATTTTGCAGCCATCAGGAACACTGCCACGCCTGGCCCTAACGACCGGCCCATTAGCAAACCGTTCTGCGGCCATCAAGAACACTGCCACGCTCGGGCCCCCAGCATCCCGTGAAGATGGTGATAGAATACATACCATTGTAACCTAAGACAAATAGAGTATACAATTAAAGACTCTACACATTAGCATATCTAACCATAGGGCCCAATAAGGGGCCGGGGTGGGCTAACTTCTAGTTTACAAAATCTATCCTACTAGGAGACCTTGAGGGCTCACGAAAACAGGGTATTTCGTCTCTAGCTCTACGTGGCTTCAGGGGTGTTTAGTCTACCGGCCTCCCAAACACTATGAAACCAGGCTAAACTATCACCTAAAGCATCACAAGTATGCATGCTAATACTTGTGAATATAGGGAACAGTGTAAGAAGTATTCAGGAGAAAAAGCAGAAAAAAATCCTTCAGGCATCATTTCCCCCCTTTTAGAGACTAACAAGATTCTACTTTGTCTAGTCTCTACTCTACCTTACTCTATTCTACATTACCCACAGTGTCGGTTTACACAACCAGCCGACACGCAGGCTACTATACAGATGATAACTACAATTACAACTACTATAAATGTTTCTCTTATCCAGGCCCAGTTTGGTAACCATGAGGTTAGGGTGTGAAAGATCTGGTCAAATATCAAGGTGTCAATTTTGGAAGCTTAAAATGCCTAACCACGATCAGTGACCACCCCCATCTAGAGGTGGTAACTGGATACAGAACCAGCAATTGTTCTTATTAAGAACTTTGGACACGTTTTGGATTACAGCCTTGTGTAAATCATGGGACAAACCCTGAGTCATAGTTACCATTTGGGCAGATAACAGACACGTGAAGAACAGTTTAAACCCCATCCTCCTGATCTGTATCAGTCTTTGCTTTCTTGATGGTCTTGGGAGCCGAAGCCTTCTTCACTCTGGAATAGTGGATCCACGGTCCTTTGCCAGCAACTTTGACTGTAGTGAGGGTGGTCAGCAAAACTTGGAACGGTCCCTTCCACTTGGCTTGCAAGAGGTCACCGTCCCACCACTTGATGTAGACCCAATCTCCGGGCTGGAACTGATGAGCAGGTGTGTCCAGTCCTATTGGCCTGGACAACACGACAAATCTCTGGAGCTTCTGCAAAGTGGAACTCAAAGCCATTAAGTACTTCTGCAAATCAGCTTTACCCTTCACATGAATCTCTCCCGGGATATGTGGAGCCTGATAAGGCCTGCCATATAATATTTCATAGGGACTTATATTGTCCCTTCGCCTTGGCTGTATGCGAGTTCTCAGCAAGGCTATTGGCAGGGCTTGGACCCAGGTCATGGATGTTTCTTGACAAATTTTACAAATCTGGGTTTTGAGGGTTCCATTCATACGCTCAACCTTGCCACTTGCCTGGGGCCTGTATGGTGTGTGCAGGTCCCAGGCAATTCCCAGAACCCTGCTGACTTCCCCAACTACCGTTGCAACAAAGTGAGTTCCCCTGTCAGATGACATTCCTAGAGGAACCCCGAATCTTGGAATTATATGGTTCAGCAAGGCTTTCACTACTTCTCTTGCTGTGTTTGAGCGACAGGGGTAAGATTCGGGCCATCCACTGAAGGTGTCAACCAGTACCAGTATATACTTACATCCCACTTTGCGTGGCATCTCAGCAAAATCGACCTGCCAATAATCTCCCGGGAGATCTCCTGTTTTTGTCACCCCTAATACAACCCGTTTGCTCGTGTCAGGATTGTTTTTACGACAGGTATCGCACTTGCTGGTTATAGACTGCACGATATCTGTCATCCCTCTCCCTATTACCACCTTTCTAAGATGTTTTAAAAGATTTTCTGTTCCCCAGTGAGCACTTTCATGCTCTCGCTGGGCTATTTCTCGAAGGAGGAAGGGTGGAACTACAACCTGTCCCGTTGAGGTAACGGCCCACCCCCCTTCTTTGATCTCAGCCTTAAGGTGCTTGATTAACTTCTGATCCCCCTGATCATATTTTGGGGTAAACTCTGACAAATCTATTTCTTTCTGTGGTATCACTGCAAAAATGCCTTTTTCTGCAACCCCTCTTGCTGCTTCACAGCAAACGGATTTCGCGCAGTTCAGGACTTTTCCTTTGATGCCTCAATGAGATGGGCTACTCTGTTGGGGCTTTCCAAAATACTCGTGCAGAAAGTTGGCAAGAATTGTTTCGCATGCTTAATTCTATTTATCTTGTGCAGTCAGCAGGCCACGTTCCTTCCAGATAGCTCCGTGGGCATGAACAACACTGAAGGCATATTTGGAATCAGTCCAGATGTTTACCTTCTTCCCCTCACTCAGCTCTAGAGCCCTTGTTAGTGCAATGAGTTCAGCTTTCTGTAATGATACATCTGGAGGCAAGGCTTTTGCCTCTATGACTTTATCTGTGGTGGTTACAGCATATCCCGTCATTCTCTTACCATTTCTCATGAAGCTGCTTCCATCGGTATACAGCTCCCAGTCTGGGCTCTTCAGGGGAATGTCCTTCAGGTCTGGTCTGCTAGAATAAGTCTCCTCTATTGTCTGTAGGCAATCATGTTCAGGCATGCTGTCAAGTAATGTGGATGACAAAAACATTGCAGGGTTTACCACAGATGTTGTTTTCAGAGTAACATCATCCTGTTCCAGCAACACAGACTGGTATTTCAGCATTCTGCTAGGGGATAGCCAGTGATTCCCCTTCTGTTCCAGCACAGTTATTACTGCATGGGGTACATACACGACAATGTGCTGTCCAAGGGTGAATTTACGGGCCTCCTGTATTAGGAGGACAGTTGCTGCCACAGCTTTCAGGCATCCAGGCCACCCTTGACTAACATTGTCTAGCTGTTTTGAAAAGTAGGCTACAGCTCTTCACTGGTCCCCAAGGTGCTGTGCTAGTACTCCCAGAGCAGCATTCAGTCGCTCATATATAAGAGTTCAAAAGGCTTATTCAAATCCGGCAGCCCCAAGGCTGGGGCAGACATTAGGGAACATTTCAACTGTTTGAAGGCAGCCCTTGCACTTTCTGTCCACATGATTGTTCCCTTTTCGGCTGCCTTAAGGACCTCATACAGAGGTTTTACCAGCAGTCCATAGTTTGATATCCATAGGCGACACCAACCTACCATTCCCAGGAAGGCTTGCATTTCTCTCACAGTGTGGGGCTCTGGAAGGTGACAGATAGCTTCCTTCTGTTCTTTGCTGAGTTGTCGGTGTCCACGGAAAATTTCCAGCCCCAGGTTAACTACTGTTTCCCTGGCAATCTGGGTCTTCTCTCTTGAGACCTGATAACCACTCTCGCCCAAAAAGTTCAACAGACTTACGGTTAGCTGGATACACTCATCTTGTGTTCTGGTTGCTACTAGGATGTCATCAACATACTGAAGAACTACTCCTCCTGGCTCCTGTTTCCTCCAGTCCTCCAGTTCTTTTGCCAGCTGGTTTCCAAATAGCGTGGGACTATTTTTGTAGCCTTGAACCAATACTGTCCAGGTGAGCTGGGTCTTCCTTCCTGTTTCAGGGTTTTCCCACTCAAAGGCAAAAATTTCTTGGCTGTCCTTATGCATAGGAATGCAGAAAAAGGCATCTTTAAGATCTAAAACAGTGAACCACCCCAATTCGTCTGTTAGTGTAGTCAAAAGTGTGTAGGGATTGGCTACAACTGGATGTATGTCCTCTGTTATTTTGTTAATCTCCCTTAGATCTTGCACTAATTGATAACTCTTACCATCTGCTTTCTTCACTGGTATAATTGGGGTGTTATACTTGGATTCACATTCCACTAGCAACCCAAATTTGAGAAACTTCTCAATTATGGGTGCTAGTCCTTGGCGACCTGCTAATTTCAGAGGGTATTGTTTTTGCCTTACCGGTGTAGCTCCTGCTTTGAGTGTAATACTTACAGGTTCAGCTCTTTTGGATCTCCCAGGGATATCATTGGCCCATACTATAGGACTGACAGCATCTTCTATTTCTTTGGGAATTTCTCCATGGCATTCCTGTATAAGAATAGCTGCTGCTTCTATGAATTTAGATTCAGGAATTATGACTTTCACCCCCCCCCCCCCCGTCTCTGGAGAATTTAATTTCTGCCTCTAATTTCTCTAATAAATCTCTGCCCAATAATGGCATTGGTGAATTTGGCATATACAGGAACTGGTGTGTCACCCAGTGTTTTCCCAATTTGAATTTTAAAGGTTGGAAAAAAGGCCGTGTTTCACTTACCCCGGTGGCTCCTACTACATCCACAGTCTCTTGGCTCAGTTTAACTTTTAAAGTATTCAATACAGAATAGGTCACCCTTGTGTCAACCAGAAATTCAACATCCTCATTTCCCAGCTTAACTATAACTGAAGGCTCCGCTGGGGGTGATGCCCTTGATTGCTGTCTATCATAATCCACAGCTAGTTCTGGAGCTGGGGGTGTCTTTTTTGTCCGTGCTGGACACTAATTTTTCCAGTGTCCCTTCTGCTTGCAAATGGCACATTGGTCCTCAGCTAGAGGAAAACGGGGTCCCCTCTTTGGTGAGTTGGATGACTTTCCCTCATTGTGGTTTTTCATATGGTGGGGCTTATTCTGTTTGTTCTTATCTACTGAATCCCTGTTCTGATATACTTGCCAGGCTATTTTCAACATCTCACTTATATCCATTACCCCCCTTTTTTGCAGTTTTTTCCTTATATCATCTGTTGACTGGCCCATAAAAATGTAAGCCAGCTGGTACTTCTGATCAGGTGCTTCGAAGTTCAGAGTTGTGTATTTCCGTGCAGCCTCTTTCAGTCTATTCAGAAACTCTGTAGGAGTATCATTTGGATTTTGTTTGATCTCAAATAATTTAGAAAAATTCACTACTTTAGGAAGGCCACATCTCAACCCATAAACCACCCATTTCTGAAACTGCTTTAATTTTGCCATTTGCTCAGGGACATTGGGATCCCAGCCAGGGTCAGCGAGTGGGTATATGTCATTAGGCATCCCCTGGAGAGTTCCAGCTGCAATTTGGGCCTGTATAGCATCTATGGCAGCTTTATTAACCATCGCCCTTTCTGTGCTATCTAGTAATTCATCCAGCATCACATTCAAGTCTCCCCAATCAGGGTTTTGAGCCCTTATAGCCCTCTCTACCCATATGGCTACTTTCTCTGGGTTGTCACTATACTTTCCAACAGAGTCTTTCCACATCTGCAGCTCCGCAAGAGAGAATGGTGTCTTTATATAAATCACTCCCTGATTTCCCACAGCCTGTCTCAGAGGCACTTCTAGAGCAGGCCCTTCCCTTCCCCTTTCATCTCTTTTTGATCTCGTGCGCCCTGCAATTGGACTAGCAGCACTTATAGCTTCTTGGGCTATTTTTCCCCTCCTCCTGCCACCCTCCTCTTGGGGACCATCTGTATCCACATCATCCCATTCCGTTTTAATCCCAGCACTGGCAGAGCGGCGGAGGGGGAATCCGGCATGGTTGTCTCTGTCCCCCCTTTTGGAAAAGTAACTTGGATCAGGCATGTCCCACCCACCTCTGGTCAGGGTAGCTTTGCCCCTCTCCCCAATGCTGGAGGAGCGGCGAAGCTGAGATCGAGGGTACCTCGATCGAGGGTACTCATCCCAGGCTCGTGCCAGGTCGGGTGGCAAGGGCCAGTTAGGCTCTGCTCCCGGTCCGAGCCCCCCCCAGGGGCGGTCAGGAGCCGGCAACAAGCCAGCCCCCTCTCCACCCTCTCCGTGCCTTTGCCTGCCCCCTGTGTGGTCAGGGGGCCAATCGGCCTCCGCTTTCGGTCTGTGCCCGCCCCCTGGGCGGTCGGGGAGCGAGGGCCAGCCGGCCTCTGCCCCTGCCCCGTGCCCGCCCCGTGGGTGGTCAGGAGGCAAGGGCCAGCCTGCCTCTGCCCCCGCCCCGTGCCCGCCCCATGGGCGGTCAGGAGGCAAGGGCCAGCCGGCCTCTGCCCCCGCCCTGTGCCTGCCTCGTGGACGGTCAGGTGGCGAGGGCCAGCCCACCCCCTCCCCACGCCTTTCCCCTCCCCCAGAGTGGTCAGGGGGTGAGGGCCTGCTTGCCTCCCCCCCCACCCCACGCCCAGCCCTCAGATGGTCGGGGGGCCGGCTGGTCTCCACCCCTGCCCCCGCGTTCGGAGCGGGTGGGGGAGGAGGACGAGGAGGAGGAGGAGGGGGAGGGGGTGGTGGCGCTGGCGCCGGCAGAGCCGGCGGAGCCGGTGGGGGTGGGGATAGGGATGGGGGTGAGGGCACTGGCTGCAGAGCCGGGGGGGGGTGCTGGCTGTGGAGCCGGTGGGGGTGCTGGCTGCGGAGCCTGTGGGGGTGCGGGGGGACGCCAGCTGTGCGCCTCCATCGCCCGCCCCCAACTGCACCGGCTGTAATGGCGGCGGTGGCACGGGGGGCGATTCCCCCTGCCCGTACGCAAAGCTGGGGCCACCATGTCCATAACATCTGTTTCCTCCATTTTGTTAGTCACTAGCTGCCTTCTCCTCCTCCACCTCACGTTTCCTTTCCCTTTTACAACCATCTCCAAACAGCCTTTCTGCACCTCATATGCCTCCTCTCTATTCAGTAATATGGTAAAAAGTTCTGCGTATTTTAACTCATCAAACCTGCGCAGAGCTCGCAATTCTACCATTAGCTCTGTGACTATTTCATTTTCTAGACTCCCAAAGCGTGCCCACACTCTCTGTCCTCCTAATTTTAACGTTGGCCAGACCCGTGTACAGAGTCTTATCAGCTCCTGTGTGTCCAGGGGGGTTCTCCTTCCTGTTAAATATTGCCAGTTTTTCAATACCAGATCTAATGGAGATTCTCCGGGGACTTGTACATTCTCCGAAAAGTTACACCCCATTTTACTTATAAAAAGATAAATCGGCCAAGAAAAAACCGTCTCTCTCTCTAGTGGTAACTGCTTAGAAACGAGCCTTAAACAGCCCAACTGCACGCACGAGAAAACTTGTTAAAGTTTTCTCAACCGGGACTCGAACCTGCGATCCCCAGCTTCGTAGTTTTCAGTTCAGCGCCTTAAGCCACTGAACCAACTTGCTGCTGTCCCCACCCACCAACCTCCTGTGGTTTAACTGGAGAGCGTCCTCTCCTTACCACGATTTTGCAGGAAGGGGGTTAATTTCCCCCCTTTCTAGGGGCCTCTCAGACCCCCCCCGCCCAACCTCCCTCCTGGTGCTAGCACAATACCGAAATACGTCTCCCCCGCTTTCACTCACCGCTTTCGTGATTTCAGGGGCTGGGTCCTAGAGCCCGGTCACAGCCTTGGACTGCCGCTTAACCCCGTAGGTGCCGGCGAAAGGGCTAGGCGAGATATTCTCAGCCCAAAACTGCAACTCTTCGGGGTCTCTAGGGTCCCAGCGGAGTCGCCAATGACTGATGCCTTTTTTCTGGTCTTAGGAAATAAAGGCTCAGACACAGTGAAAGGGTTGGGGGTTGTTTACCTCGGTATTTTAATAGGATCCCGTTCGATGGCTTCTGCCGTCCAGGTAGAACACGCCGCAAAAGCCCCCTCCCTCCAATAGAGTATATAATTAAAGACTCTACACATTAGCATATCTACCAGGAGGGCCCAATAAGGGGCCGGGGTGGGCTAACTTCTAGTTTACAAAATCTATCCTACTAGGAGACCTTGAGGGCTCACGAAAACAGGGTGTTTGGTCTCTAACTCTGCGTGGTTTCAGGGGTGTTTAGTCTACCGGCCTCCTAAACACCATGAAACCAGGCTAAACTATCACCTAAAGCATCACAAGTATGCATGCTAATACTTGTGAATATAGGGAACAGTGTAAGAAATATTTAGGAGAAAGGCAGAAATAATCCCTTAGGCATCAGTCCGATGCTCCTTCCCTAGGGCATCAGAGGCTGTCCATGCATTTTGCTGCCAAAAAGAAAGCCACTCAGTCCATTCCTGAAACACAGCATAGAAATAAGTATAGATACAAACAAGAAAGATATTCTGTACTTCACGTTGGAGAACACTCCAAAGAACTATCAGCTCGCCAGCTTGGGCGTTGCCTTCCCCCTCTGTTTCACCGGAGGAAGTGTGGAGGGCTACCTTAATAACTGAGGGAGGCTTGTCTTGGCTGTTACTCAAGCTTTCTTGTACTGCCAGTTTTTTTACAGCTCCTTCAGTTATTGAGAAAGTGTTACAATAATGTTCAATCTGAGCATCCCACTTTCTAACTGAGGCCCTCTGGGCCACCCCGTCAGGTGGGGGGGTCCTGGTAGAGACTGCTTTAATGACTTTGAAAGGGTCTCTTAAAACAATTGGTTGTTGTTGTGTAATTTTCTCCACTTCAACGAGGGCTAAGCTAACCACAAACAACCCCTTTTCCCAGATAGTGTGTCTTTTTTCAGCATCTCTGAAGCCACGGGAGTGAAAACCAACAGGCCTCGTCGGGCCCTCAGGGCCCCACTGCCAGAGTATAGGTGTGCTTTTCACCTAGGCATGTGCAGTTTGCGGGAAATTCGAGATGCCCCCCTTGCTTTCTAGACACCGCTCACCCTTTCAGATTGTCGGGCTAGGTGCGGCTGGAGCAAAACGTCCTTCCCCTGTTACAGACTACACAAAAACCTTGCAGCCCCTTCTGCCTCAGAATCCTGTCCATGAGCCAATTAAATGCCACGATCTGCTAACAGAAGTGGGGGTCGTGATGGTTCGTTACTTGAATCTCAGAGTACAAAAGAAAACAAGGACAAATATTTGTGCTTTAATCAAAATCAAAAGCACCTTTATTGAGTGCCAACAACACGATTATGCGACAGAGGAGAGAGAGAGAGAGATGGGGGGGGGAAAGAAAGAGTTAATAGCTACCACAGCATGACGAAGTCCTCGTTGTCCGGATCTGATGGATATCGTCTCGTCCGTGGGGAGATCTCATAGGGGTCTTTTTTGAGAGTCTCTTTATAGTCTTTTTGAAAGCGAGGGGCAGGTAACCAAGAGATGAGGCAATCCTTCCAGAGGCGAGGGGCAAATGGCCAGGAGGTGGGGGAGTAAGGCCCATTGTTTCAGGGTGCAGGTGCAGCTGTACAAAACATATAGTCCTTGTGCAGTCCTTTCCGCCCCGGTAGCCGAGCGGCACGGTTTTCACAGCCATGTGGCAGCACACTTCTGCAGCACACCTCTGCGCCTGGCAGGCATCCCACCAGGATCTGGCCGTACTTCATTGCGCAAAAGTCCTCTTTCCCCTTTTAGGGTCTTTGGGTTTTCAGCCTCTGCTTCTTTAGATGGTCATGAGGCAGATGAGGGATTTCCATCCAGACTCTTACACCACTCGGTGGCTTACGATCATCGTCAGGAGTCTGTAGTGTTGTCACAAAGTCTTCAGGACCCGTCCGTGTGGGTAGCATAACCCCGGAAAATAGAGACAAAAAGAGAAAGAAAGAAAGGAAAAGAAAAAGAAAAGAACAAAAGGGATAAGTAATTTCAATCACATGAAATTTTGTTTAAATCTCAACAAGGCAACAATTGCTTTATTATAGTAAAATTACATTAATAATTGTTTGGATAAAACCAGTTTGATTTCTTATTATAGCTTAAAAATTCATTAATAATTGATTGAATTTCAATAAGCAGTAAAATACTTATCTAATTTCTTATTATACCTTAGCTCGCCTTGTATCAATAATGTCAGGGGTGTCCACAGAGGATGAAACATCAACCAGATTATGCATATTCATTATAGATGTCAAAAGTGTTATTCGTTTCATCATT
Source organism: Eopsaltria australis (assembly GCA_034509425.1). Taxonomy (NCBI): domain Eukaryota; kingdom Metazoa; phylum Chordata; class Aves; order Passeriformes; family Petroicidae; genus Eopsaltria; species Eopsaltria australis. The sequence goes on from JAVTVJ010000821.1 coordinate 223,221, forward strand.
CTCCAATTCATGATATACAAAATTGCCGATAAAACAAAACTAATTGAAACTAAAATCAAGAGAACAATGATGGGATGACACAGCTTATTCAGGACCCCTGTGGCAGTAGGTGACCACCCAAAAAGGGTATCCCACCAACTGTGGTCAGCATCCTTTCTTACCCTTTCCAGAACACGATGTATTTCGTTTACATTGTGATGAACAGTTACCAAGGTTTTCTGTCCGTTCTTCTTGATCTTTTCCAAAATTTCGATTAAGTCCTGATGAAGCAACAATTGCTTTACCAAGGTAAGGTTCATCCCAATGCGGGTAGGCACAACTTGGTGTATCAGCGAGTAATTGGATTGCAAAAGGTGATAAGAAGTAACTGGAGCTAAATAAGAAAAATCGCATCCTATGATCCTAGTAAAATTGCAAACACAAAAATTTGAATGATTTTTAGTGTCCATCACCAAATTTTCTACAACTATTTGATCACAAGCAGTTCTCAAGCATGCACATCCATTGCCTATATACACAAGCTCTTTTTCAGGATTCTCTTTAGGATGAATTTCAAAATCTCAGATATTCTGTTCTGTGTCTAAGCAAATGTCCTGAGCTCTAATTGCATTACTATCACAGATGAACCCTAGTTGTTCCCAGACAATACAAGTTTCTAAATCAACAGTTTGCCATTTCTTATCCATTTGACCGACCCATTGCTTATGCTCAAAAGGATAAAGAATAGTTCCACCCCAATTCAGTCCCAATGCAATGACAGGAAATGTTGAATGCACTGAAGCATTACGTATAGTTAGCACAAAGGCTGTGGCTGTGTTTGTAGCAAGGTTATAGGTAAAATTCACTAAGTTCCACCACGATTGGAATTCTCTTTCAAATTCAGTGGCACTATCCCAAATTATTTTCCGAATTTCAGTAGGAAAAGTGCCTTCTTCACCCTCTCTTATAATTGCAGCGGCAACTGACTGCATCCACAGTTGAGCCTGGATGCAGCTAAGGGCTAAAGAAACATTGTCTTGTGTAGCACTAAGTGCATCAATTATCAGTTTGTGATCTTGTACATTTACCTTTTCCCAATCTGGTAATATGTTTGATAACAACCACTGGTGAGTTCCTAAAGCCAATAATGATGACTGCAGTGGTCGTTGTAGTTTGGTTAAATCTGTAGTGGTGGTAGTCAATTTATTCATTAGTACTTCTGAATCAATGCTATTCAAAATTCCCAATCCTGTTCCCACAAAACCGGTTATGTCGTTCCGCATTCTTTTCTTAGTAGGGTTTCTCTTTCGTAACCAGGTTGTCCACTCTTCAAAAGAAGTTTGCAGGAAAGGTGAACAAGCTGGCTGAATTTCCCAGACATTGTTTTGCATGAGAAATTTGACTTGTTTAAGAGACCATACTGGGTAAAACAATAATTGTTGTTGGCCTGTTTTCCTGATTATATATGGTCCAATTTCAAAAATTTTCAGGTTTAGCATAACCGGTGGTTGGGTGATAGGTATTACAACATCAGCTTCAAGTCCCCCCCCAATAGTTAGTATTATTTTTACCACACATGATTTTATGGGAAAATTGTACAACAGTTAAGTTTAGCAAAAAGTTCAGCAATTAATTTACATGGTATTATAACATCATCACCTCGTGTTACCATAAAGGGAGGGAAAACATTATTCTTGTCCAACACAAGTAGGGTGCTTATACCATGGTATGTAGCTACTGCACTCAGTATGGGCTTTGCTATGGCATTTATTTTAAATCTAGAAATTCTTCATGTGCCTCGGAGTTCCCCTGAGAAAAGTAAACACAACAGAGCCTGCCACCAAGGGGCAGAAAAGGTTAAAATGATGGAATTATCCAGCGTGTATTTGTCCTGATGCCTTTTTTCTGGTCTTAGGAAATAAAGGCTCAGACACAGTGAAAGGGTTGGGGGTTGTTTACCTTGGTATTTTAATAGGATCCCATTCGATGGCTTCTGCCGTCCAGGTAGAACACGCTGCTTCTGCAAAGTGGAACTCAAAGCCATTAAGTACTTCTGTAAATCAGCTTTACCTTTCACATGAATCTCTCCCGGGATATGTGGAGCCTGATAAGGCCTGCCATATAATATTTCATAGGGACTTATATTGTCCCTTCGCCTTGGCTGTATGCGAGTTCTCAGCAAGGCTATTGGCAGGGCTTGGACCCAGGTCATGGATGTTTCTTGACAAATTTTACAAATCTGGGTTTTGAGGGTTCCATTCATTCGCTCAACCTTGCCACTTGCCTGGGGCCTGTATGGTGTGTGCAGGTCCCAGGCAATTCCCAGAACCCTGCTGACTTCCCCAACTACTGTTGCAACAAAGTGAGTTCCCCTGTCAGATAACATTCCTAGAGGAACCCCGAATCTTGGAATTATATGATTCAGCAAGGCTTTCACTACTTCTCTTGCTGCGTTAGTACGACAGGGGTAAGCTTCGGGCCATCCACTGAAGGTGTCAACCAGTATCAGTATATACTTACATCCCTCTTTGCGTGTGATCTCAGCAAAATCGATCTGCCAATAATCTCCCGGGAGATCTCCTGTTTTTGTCACCCCTAACATAACCCGTTTGCTCGTGTCAGGGTTGTTTTTACGACAGGTATCGCACTTGCTGGTTATAGACTGCACGATATCTGTCATCCCTCTCCCTATTACCACCTTTCTAAGATGTTTTAGAAGATTTTCTGTTCCCCAGTGAGTACTTTCATGCTCTCGCTGGGCTATTTCTCGAAGGAGGAAGGGTGGAACTACAACCTGTCCTGTTGAGGTAACGGCCCACCCCCCTTCTTTGATCTCAGCCTTAGGGTGCTTGATTAATTTGTGATCTCCCTGATCGTATTTTGGGGTAAACTCTGACAAATCTATTTCTTTCTGTGGTATCACTGCAAAAATGCCTTTTTCTGCAACCCCTCTTGCTGCTTCATCAGCAAAGCGATTTCCCAGTTCAGGGACTTTCTTCCCTCTTTGATGGCCTTTGCAATGCATGATGGCTACTTCTGTTGGCTTCCAAATACTCTGCAGAAGTGCAAGAATCTGTTCAGCATGCTTAATCTCATTACCTTGTGCAGTCAGCAGGCCACGTTCCTTCCAGATAGCTCCGTGGGCATGAACAACACTGAAGGCATATTTGGAATCAGTCCAGATGTTTACCTTCTTCCCCTCACTCAGCTCTAGAGCCCTTGTTAGTGCAATGAGTTCAGCTTTCTGTGATGATACATCTGGAGGCAAGGCTTTTGCCTCTATGATTTTATCTGTGGTGGTTACAGCATAGCCTGTCATTCTCTTACCATTTCTCATGAAGCTGCTTCCATCGGTATACAGCTCCCAGTCTGGGCTCTTCAGGGGAATGTCCTTCAGGTCTGGTCTGCTAGAATAAGTCTCCTCTACTGTCTGTAGACAATCATGTTCAGGCATGCTGTCAAGTAATGTAGATGACAAAAACATTGCAGGGTTTACCACAGATGTTGTTTTCAGAGTAACATCATCCTGTTCCAGCAACACAGACTGATATTTCAGCATTCTGCTAGGGGATAGCCAGTGATTCCCCTTCTGTTCCAGCACAGTTATTACTGCATGGGGTACATACACGACAATGTGCTGTCCAAGGGTGAATTTACGGGCCTCCTGTATTAGGAGGACAGTTGCTGCCACAGCTTTCAGGCATCCAGGCCACCCTTGACTAACATTGTCTAGCTGTTTTGAAAAGTAGGCTACAGCTCTTCGCTGGTCCCCAAGGTGCTGTGCTAGTACTCCCAGAGCAGCATTCAGTCGCTCATATGTAAAGAGTTCAAAAGGCTTATTCAAATCCGGCAGCCCCAAGGCTGGGGCAGACATTAGGGAACATTTCAACTGTTTGAAGGCAGCCCTTGCACTTTCTGTCCACATGATTGTTCCCTTTTCGGCTGCCTTAAGGACCTCATACAGAGGTTTTACCAGCAGTCCATAGTTTGATATCCATAGGCGACACCAACCTACCATTCCCAGGAAGGCTTGCATTTCTCTCACAGTGTGGGGCTCTGGAAGGTGACAGATAGCTTCCTTCTGTTCTTTGCTGAGTTGTCGGTGTCCACGGAAAATTTCCAGCCCCAGGTTAACTACTGTTTCCCTGGCAATCTGGGTCTTCTCTCTTGAGACCTGATAACCACTCTCGCCCAAAAAGTTCAACAGACTTACGGTTAGCTGGATACACTCATCTTGTGTTCTGGTTGCTACTAGGATGTCATCAACATACTGAAGAACTACTCCTCCTGGCTCCTGTTTCCTCCAGTCCTCCAGTTCTTTTGCCAGCTGGTTTCCAAATAGCGTGGGACTATTTTTGTAGCCTTGAACCAATACTGTCCAGGTGAGCTGGGTCTTCCTTCCTGTTTCAGGGTTTTCCCACTCAAAGGCAAAAATTTCTTGGCTGTCCTTATGCATAGGAATGCAGAAAAAGGCATCTTTAAGATCTAAAACAGTGAACCACCCCAATTCGTCTGTTAGTGTAGTCAAAAGTGTGTAGGGATTGGCTACAACTGGATGTATGTCCTCTGTTATTTTGTTAATCTCCCTTAGATCTTGCACTAATTGATAACTCTTACCATCTGCTTTCTTCACTGGTATAATTGGGGTGTTATACTTGGATTCACATTCCACTAGCAACCCAAATTTGAGAAACTTCTCAATTATGGGTGCTAGTCCTTGGCGACCTGCTAATTTCAGAGGGTATTGTTTTTGCCTTACCGGTGTAGCTCCTGCTTTGAGTGTAATACTTACAGGTTCAGCTCTTTTGGATCTCCCAGGGATATCATTGGCCCATACTATAGGACTGACAGCATCTTCTATTTCTTTGGGAATTTCTCCATGGCATTCCTGTATAAGAATAGCTGCTGCTTCTATGAATTTAGATTCAGGAATTATGACTTTCACCCCCCCCCCCCCGTCTCTGGAGAATTTAATTTCTGCCTCTAATTTCTCTAATAAATCTCTGCCCAATAATGGCATTGGTGAATTTGGCATATACAGGAACTGGTGTGTCACCCAGTGTTTTCCCAATTTGAATTTTAAAGGTTGGAAAAAAGGCCGTGTTTCACTTACCCCGGTGGCTCCTACTACATCCACAGTCTCTTGGCTCAGTTTAACTTTTAAAGTATTCAATACAGAATAGGTCACCCTTGTGTCAACCAGAAATTCAACATCCTCATTTCCCAGCTTAACTATAACTGAAGGCTCCGCTGGGGGTGATGCCCTTGATTGCTGTCTATCATAATCCACAGCTAGTTCTGGAGCTGGGGGTGTCTTTTTTGTCCGTGCTGGACACTAATTTTTCCAGTGTCCCTTCTGCTTGCAAATGGCACATTGGTCCTCAGCTAGAGGAAAACGGGGTCCCCTCTTTGGTGAGTTGGATGACTTTCCCTCATTGTGGTTTTTCTTATGGTGGGGCTTATTCTGTTTGTCCTTATCTACTGAATCCCTGTTCTGATATACTTGCCAGGCTATTTTCAACATCTCACTTATATCCATTACCCCCCTTTTTTGCAGTTTTTTCCTTATATCATCTGTTGACTGGCCCATAAAAATGTAAGCCAGCTGGAACTTCTGATCAGGTGCTTCGAAGTTCAGAGTTGTGTATTTCCGTGCAGCCTCTTTATTATTCAGAAACTCTGTAGGAGTCTCATTTGGATTTTGTTTGATCTCAAATAATTTAGAAAAATTCACTACTTTAGGAAGGCCACATCTCAACCCATAAACCACCCATTTCTGAAACTGCTTTAATTTTGCCATTTGCTCAGGGACATTGGGATCCCAGCCAGGGTCAGCGAGTGGGTATATGTCATTAGGCATCCCCTGGAGAGTTCCAGCTGCAATTTGGGCCTGTATAGCATCTATGGCAGCTTTATTAACCATCTCCCTTTCTGTGCTATCTAGTAATTCATCCAGCATCACATTCAAGTCTCCCCAATCAGGGTTTTGAGCCCTTATAGCCCTCTCTACCCATATGGCTACTTTCTCTGGGTTGTCACTATACTTTCCAACAGAGTCTTTCCACATCTGCAGCTCCGCAAGAGAGAATGGTGTCTTTATATAAATCACTCCCTGATTTCCCACAGCCTGTCTCAGAGGCACTTCTAGAGCAGGCCCTTCCCTTCCCCTTTCATCTCTTTTTGATCTCGTGCGCCCTGCAATTGGACTAGCAGCACTTATAGCTTCTTGGGCTATTTTTCCCCTCCTCCTGCCACCCTCCTCTTGGGGACCATCTGTATCCACATCATCCCATTCCGTTTTAATCCCAGCACTGGCAGAGCGGCGGAGGGGGAATCCGGCATGGTTGTCTCTGTCCCCCCTTTTGGAAAAGTAACTTGGATCAGGCATGTCCCACCCACCTCTGGTCAGGGTAGCTTTGCCCCTCTCCCCAATGCTGGAGGAGCGGCGAAGCTGAGATCGAGGGTACCTCGATCGAGGGTACTCATCCCAGGCTCGTGCCAGGTCGGGTGGCAAGGGCCAGTTAGGCTCTGCTCCCGGTCCGAGCCCCCCCCAGGGGCGGTCAGGAGCCGGCAACAAGCCAGCCCCCTCTCCACCCTCTCCGTGCCTTTGCCTGCCCCCTGTGTGGTCAGGGGGCCAATCGGCCTCCGCTTTCGGTCTGTGCCCGCCCCCTGGGCGGTCGGGGAGCGAGGGCCAGCCGGCCTCTGCCCCTGCCCCGTGCCCGCCCCGTGGGCGGTCAGGAGGCAAGGGCCAGCCTGCCTCTGCCCCCGCCCCGTGCCCGCCCCATGGGCGGTCAGGAGGCAAGGGCCAGCCGGCCTCTGCCCCCGCCCTGTGCCCGCCTCGTGGACGGTCAGGTGGCGAGGGCCAGCCCACCCCCTCCCCACGCCTTTCCCCTCCCCCAGAGTGGTCAGGGGGTGAGGGCCTGCTTGCCTCCCCCCCCACCCCACGCCCAGCCCTCAGATGGTCGGGGGGCCGGCTGGTCTCCACCCCTGCCCCCGCGTTCGGAGCGGGTGGGGGAGGAGGACGAGGAGGAGGAGGAGGGGGAGGGGGTGGTGGCGCTGGCGCCGGCAGAGCCGGCGGAGCCGGTGGGGGTGGGGATAGGGATGGGGGTGAGGGCACTGGCTGCAGAGCCGGGGGGGGGTGCTGGCTGTGGAGCCGGTGGGGGTGCTGGCTGCGGAGCCTGTGGGGGTGCGGGGGGACGCCAGCTGTGCGCCTCCATCGCCCGCCCCCAACTGCACCGGCTGTAATGGCGGCGGTGGCACGGGGGGCGATTCCCCCTGCCCGTACGCAAAGCTGGGGCCACCATGTCCATAACATCTGTTTCCTCCATTTTGTTAGTCACTAGCTGCCTTCTCCTCCTCCACCTCACGTTTCCTTTCCCTTTTACAACCATCTCCAAACAGCCTTTCTGCACCTCATATGCCTCCTCTCTATTCAGTAATATGGTAAAAAGTTCTGCGTATTTTAACTCATCAAACCTGCGCAGAGCTCGCAATTCTACCATTAGCTCTGTGACTATTTCATTTTCTAGACTCCCAAAGCGTGCCCACACTCTCTGTCCTCCTAATTTTAACGTTGGCCAGACCCGTGTACAGAGTCTTATCAGCTCCTGTGTGTCCAGGGGGGTTCTCCTTCCTGTTAAATATTGCCAGTTTTTCAATACCAGATCTAATGGAGATTCTCCGGGGACTTGTACATTCTCCGAAAAGTTACACCCCATTTTACTTATAAAAAGATAAATCGGCCAAGAAAAAACCGTCTCTCTCTCTAGTGGTAACTGCTTAGAAACGAGCCTTAAACAGCCCAACTGCACGCACGAGAAAACTTGTTAAAGTTTTCTCAACCGGGACTCGAACCTGCGATCCCCAGCTTCGTAGTTTTCAGTTCAGCGCCTTAAGCCACTGAACCAACTTGCTGCTGTCCCCACCCACCAACCTCCTGTGGTTTAACTGGAGAGCGTCCTCTCCTTACCACGATTTTGCAGGAAGGGGGTTAATTTCCCCCCTTTCTAGGGGCCTCTCAGACCCCCCCCGCCCAACCTCCCTCCTGGTGCTAGCACAATACCGAAATACGTCTCCCCCGCTTTCACTCACCGCTTTCGTGATTTCAGGGGCTGGGTCCTAGAGCCCGGTCACAGCCTTGGACTGCCGCTTAACCCCGTAGGTGCCGGCGAAAGGGCTAGGCGAGATATTCTCAGCCCAAAACTGCAACTCTTCGGGGTCTCTAGGGTCCCAGCGGAGTCGCCAATGACTGATGCCTTTTTTCTGGTCTTAGGAAATAAAGGCTCAGACACAGTGAAAGGGTTGGGGGTTGTTTACCTCGGTATTTTAATAGGATCCCGTTCGATGGCTTCTGCCGTCCAGGTAGAACACGCCGCAAAAGCCCCCTCCCTCCAATAGAGTATATAATTAAAGACTCTACACATTAGCATATCTAACCAGAGGGCCCAATAAGGGTCCGGGGTGGGCTAACTTCTAGTTTACAAAATCTATCCTACTAGGAGACCTTGAGGGCTCATGAAAACAGGGTGTTTGGTCTCTAACTCTACGTGGCTTCAGGGGTGTTTAGTCTACCGGCCTCCTAAACACCATGAAACCAGGCTAAACTATCACCTAAAGCATCACAAGTATGCATGCTAATACTTGTGAATATAGGGAACAGTGTAAGAAATATTTAGGAGAAAGGCAGAAATAATCCCTTAGGCATCAGTCCGATGCTCCTTCCCTAGGGCATCAGAGGCTGTCCATGCATTTTGCTGCCAAAAAGAAAGCCACTCAGTCCATTCCTGAAACACAGCATAGAAATAAGTATAGATACAAACAAGAAAGATATTCTGTACTTCACGTTGGAGAACACTCCAAAGAACTATCAGCTCGCCAGCTTGGGCGTTGCCTTCCCCCTCTGTTTCACCGGAGGAAGTGTGGAGGGCTACCTTAATAACTGAGGGAGGCTTGTCTTGGCTGTTACTCAAGCTTTCTTGTACTGCCAGTTTTTTTACAGCTCCTTCAGTTATTGAGAAAGTGTTACAATAATGTTCAATCTGAGCATCCCACTTTCTAACTGAGGCCCTCTGGGCCACCCCGTCAGGTGGGGGGGTCCTGGTAGAGACTGCTTTAATGACTTTGAAAGGGTCTCTTAAAACAATTGGTTGTTGTTGTGTAATTTTCTCCACTTCAACGAGGGCTAAGCTAACCACAAACAACCCCTTTTCCCAGATAGTGTGTCTTTTTTCAGCATCTCTGAAGGCACGGGAGTGAAAACCAACAGGCCTCGTCGGGCCCTCAGGGCCCCACTGCCAGAGTATAGGTGTGCTTTTCACCTAGGCATGTGCAGTTTGCGGGAAATTCGAGATGCCCCCCTTGCTTTCTAGACACCGCTCACCCTTTCAGATTGTCGGGCTAGGTGCGGCTGGAGCAAAACGTCCTTCCCCTGTTACAGACTACACAAAAACCTTGCAGCCCCTTCTGCCTCAGAATCCTGTCCATGAGCCAATTAAATGCCACGATCTGCTAACAGAAGTGGGGGTCGTGATGGTTCGTTACTTGAATCTCAGAGTACAAAAGAAAACAAGGACAAATATTTGTGCTTTAATCAAAATCAAAAGCACCTTTATTGAGTGCCAACAACACGATTATGCGACAGAGGAGAGAGAGAGAGAGATGGGGGGGGGAAAGAAAGAGTTAATAGCTACCACAGCATGACGAAGTCCTCGTTGTCCGGATCTGATGGATATCGTCTCGTCCGTGGGGAGATCTCATAGGGGTCTTTTTTGAGAGTCTCTTTATAGTCTTTTTGAAAGCGAGGGGCAGGTAACCAAGAGATGAGGCAATCCTTCCAGAGGCGAGGGGCAAATGGCCAGGAGGTGGGGGAGTAAGGCCCATTGTTTCAGGGTGCAGGTGCAGCTGTACAAAACATATAGTCCTTGTGCAGTCCTTTCCGCCCCGGTAGCCGAGCGGCACGGTTTTCACAGCCATGTGGCAGCACACTTCTGCAGCACACCTCTGCGCCTGGCAGGCATCCCACCAGGATCTGGCCGTACTTCATTGCGCAAAAGTCCTCTTTCCCCTTTTAGGGTCTTTGGGTTTTCAGCCTCTGCTTCTTTAGATGGTCATGAGGCAGATGAGGGATTTCTGTCCGGACTCTTACACCCATAGAAACAGCTTTCTTGAACTAGAGGGATTCAGGACGGACAATGTCCGAACTCAGGTCACCCAGTGCCGATCGCCTAGCTCGGTACTGCTTTTGCTTGTGGCTTTTTCAGATTTTATACTTTGATTATTTAATAAATTCTCTTTAATTATAAAATTGGCTGATTAGTTTATGACAAAATTGGTGACCCCAACGCAATCCAATCTCGGGTCTGTGGTTTTCCTTCTTTGATTAGGGGGCACCCTGCTGATTCAGCGGCCGGATGGCATAGGAGAACCAGCAGACCCAGTTGGATTCCAAACAGCAAATTAAGATGAAAGCCACAAGCAAAAGAGAAAAGAGGAACAAGCATGGAGCTCCCAAGGACACTTAGAGGGGACGGCCCTCGGAACCGCGGTACATTTCATTAGTAAAATTCTACATGCACGGAGATCCACACAGGAAAAGGGTCTGTAACTACTGCGGATTGAATGAGGGTGGCTGAGCATATGTATGAGATGTGATAATATCACGAAGCTAGAGCAGACCCCAAAAACCACAGTTCTGTATTCCCACGAGGGAAAACGTTGGTCACGGGGGAAGTGAATCTGACGGGAAACTCATTACACGTGCCAAATCCGAAACTCGGGAAAGTTCGGACTTCAGCCACAGGAAGGCTAGAGGGAAAGGTACGTCCTCAGGAACTCGAGAGACTGGTAAGCCCTCTTTGCCTAGGACCAAGAAGGTCCAGGGTAGAGAAAGTAGAGACAAGTAAAAGGGGAACTTTTACCGGATCAAACCACGTGGGACGGACCTCCGCTGGTCACTGGAATGATAATCCAAAAATTAACTGAACACGGTGTGTACCAGCCACCGTTAAGAATAAGTGTATAAATGTGTAACTGAGCGAGAAGCAATAAAAAGTTGAGAAGCAAGTGTGTGTCTCTAATAAGTGCATTTCCGGTCTCCCGCGAGGGACCTGGTCCCTGAAGGAAAAACGTGATTAAAGAGTCAGAGCGAAATAGAGGGTCCCTGCCTCTGGCCAGGAGGAGGAAAGGGATGACCGGGTATCCTGGACTGTGTAGATTCGATGGCCTGGCACATCAGATCCACAGAAGTACAAAGCTTTAGTGGACACCGGTGCACAGTGTACACCGATGCCATCAAGGCACAAGAGTGCAGAAGCCATCTGGATCTCTGGAGTGACAGGGGGATGCCAAGAGTTGTCGGTAGTAAAAGCTGAGGTGAGCTTAACAGGGGACAGATGGCAAAGGCACCCCATCATGACTGGCCCAGATGCCCCTTGTATCCTTGGCATCGACTACCTCAGGAGAGGGTATTTTAAGGATCCAAAGGGATATCGATGGGCCTTTGGCGTAGCTGCGGTGAATACAGAGAAGATCAAACAGTTATCCACCCTGCCTGGCCTCTCAGAAGATCCCTTCATCGTAGGATTGCTGCAGGTGGAAGATCAACAAGTACCGATTGCTACCAGGACAGTGCACCGGAGGCAGTATCGTACCAACCGAGACTCCGTGACTCCTATCAATGAACTCATTCATCAACTGGAGAGCCAAGGAGTTATCAGCGGGACCCCCTCACCCTTCAACAGCCCCATATGGCCAGTGCGGAAGTCAAATGGGGAATGGTGGCTGACAGTGGACTATCCGGGCCTGAATGAAGTCACACCACCTCTAAGTGCTGCCGTACCAGACATGTTGGACCTCCAATATGAGCTAGAGTCAAAAGCAGCCAAATGGTATGCCACGATTGACATAGCTAATGCATTTTTCTCAATCCCTCTGGCGGCAGAGTGCAGGCCACAATTTGCTTTCACTTAGAAGCGTGTCCAGTACACCTGGAACCGACTGCCCCAGAAGTAGAAACACAGCCCCACCATCTGCCATGATAGATTTAAGGAATATTATTATACAAGGGATTCGGGAAGCAGTCCCCAGAGGGCAAAACATTAGAAAAGTATTTGAAGAATGCCAGGGGAAGGACAAAACCCCCACATAATGGTTAGAAAAGTTACGAAAGTCCCTGCAAGTTTATTCAGGAATAGACCCTAATTCCCCGATAGGAGAGGTATTCTTAAAAACACAGTTTGTGGCAAAATCATGAGGAGATATACGGAAAAAACTAGAAAAGTTAGAAAATTGGCAAGAGAGGTGGTTACAAGAACTATTAAGGGAGGCTCAGAAGATGTATGTGAGTAGGGATGAAGGAAAACAAAAGGTTAAAGCAAAAGTGCTAGTTGCAGCTGATAGGGATGTTCAAAAGCTGGAACGTCCCCAAAGCCCTGTGAGGTCAGCGCAGAGCCATGGAACCCAAAGGAGGCAGCCTGTCCCACAGAGAAAGACACCCGAGGATCCAAGGGAACCCCTCGAATGCTACTCCTGCAGGAAGAAGGGGCATTTAAAAAGAGATTGCAAAAAAAAGAATAAAGGATGAGAAGATTTTTCAGGAAGACTAGGGATGTCAAGGGCTTTTTATTTTGGGGTCCAGGACATCTAAAGAGCCCTTGATAAAATTAAAAATAGAACCCCAAAAGGAAGAAATGTCCTTTCTAGTTGACTTAGGGGCCGAACGTTCCACGGTCCAGAAACTGCCAAATGGGTGCAAAAAAAAGCAAAAACACAATGATGGTAATAGGAGCTAAAGAGAAATCCTTCAAAGTCCCAGTTATTAAAGATGTGGAAATAGAGTCAGAAACTAAAATTTGTTTAGGGAACATGTTGTTGGTTGAAGAAGCAAATGTTAATCTATTAGGAAGAGATTTGATTATAGCTTTAGGAATAAATCTGATAGTACAAGGGCCAGATTTAATAGTAAGCCTGTACAGATTAACTGAAGAAGATGAGAATAAAATTGATCCCAAAGTCTGGTATACCCAAGGAGAGGCTGGAAGGTTGGAGATTAAGCCTATTTCCATTGAAATAGAGAGGCCAGAGGATCCAATTAGAATTAAACAGTACCCCATTTCCATGGAAGGAAGAAAGGGATTAAAATCTGTGACAGAGGGATTAGTGAAAAAAGGAACTTTGGAGCCTTGCATGTCAAGGCACAACACTCCTATCTTAACCATACAAAAAGTCAAGCAGCTATTGAGACTTTTGGGGTATTGTAGACAGTGGATTAAGGGGTATAGTGAGAAGGTGAAGTTTCTATATGAGAAACTGACTACTGAGAAGATAAAATGGACAGAGGAAGACGAAGAAAGAGTTAGAGAATTGTGTAGAGGTGGTGTAAGAGTCTGGACGGAAATCCCTATCTGCCTCACAACCATCGACAGAAGCAGAGGCCGAAAACCCAGAGACCCTAAGAGGGGAAAAGGACTTCTGCACAATAAAGTCCAGCCAGATCTTGATGGGGTGCCTGCCAGGTGCCCAGGTGTACTGCAGAGCTGTGCTGCTGAGCTGTGCCGCAGAGGCGTGTTGGCACATGCCCGTGGGAACCGCATCCGCCCGGCTACCGGGACGGAGAGAACTGAACTATATGTCCGGTACAGCTGCACCTGTACTCTAAAACAATGGACCTTACTCCCCACCTGCTGGCTACTTGCCCCTCGTCTCTGGAGGGATTGCCTCATCTCTTGGTTACCTGCCCCCCCCCGCTTTCGAAAAGACTATAAAGAGACTCTCAAAAAGTACCCCTACGAGTACTCCCTACGGACGAGACGAATCCATCGGATCCGGACAACGAGGACTTCGTCGTGCCGTGGTAGCTATGCCCCTCCTTTCCTTTTCTCTCTCTCTTTCTTCTCTCTCTCTCTCCTCTATCGCATAAGCGTGTTGTTGGCACTCAATAAAGTGCTTTTGATTTTGATTGAAGCAAAAATACTTGTCCCTGTTTTCTTTTGCACTCAGAGATTCAAAGTAACCAACCATCATGACCCCTGCTCCTACGAGCAGATCGTGACATCATTTGGCGTCACGGACTGGATTCTGAGGCAGAAGGGGCTGCAAGGTTTTGTGTAGTCTGTAACAGGGGAAGGACGTTTTGCTCCAGCCACACCTAGCCCGACACTCCGAACGGGTGAGCGGTGTCTAGAAAGCAAGGGGGGGCATCTCGAATTTCCCGCAAACTGCACATGCCTAGGTGAAAAGCACCCCTATACTCTGTTGAGGGTTCTGTCTTCAGAATTTCACAAAAGAATCTCTTGGTGCAAAAGGGGGAGTGTTGTGTTTCTTTTTATGGTGGGTGTGTAAGGAGTTAGTCTACTGGGTGTTAGGAGAGGCAACGGATTGTAACTAAACAGAGCCTCCAGTAGACTCAGTCTCTTCGCCACTTTAGGGAAGAGAAGGGGAACACAGCCCGGCTCTCGGGACTGTGGATGCAACTAAGTTTTACCTCCCTAAAGCGGTTTTCACTATCCCTTCGAAAACATGACCTCAAACACTAAAACAAAACATACAGCTGCATTTTACGCTTTGTTAGCAAAACACAATGCCCGACCCTCTCCAGGAGGGGAAGAGTGGGCACAAAACAACTGGTTCAATTTAGAAAATGTGATTAATAGAATTCACTCTTTACAGCATGGGTCAAAATTCAAACTTGGCCGAGATAAAGCTGTAATTTGCTCTGTACTAGGAGCATGCCTTACATCGGCTATAGATCACCGCTTTAAGCGGTGCAGTGAACAGGAAACAATAATAGACTCCCTCCAAAACCTAGTGGAAGTTTTGCAGAAACAATTAGAGGAAGAAAGGAGTTACACTCTCTTGTTACAAGATCTCTTGAGAGAAAAATGTCTTAAAAACTCAAGGAACACCGATCCACCACAAGACACAAAGGAAAAGGAATCACTTTACCCCCACAAAGAATTAAAGCAAGTAAAAAATTGTGGGGAAAATTGCTGTCCTCCTATGACACCTTTAATTAAAACAGAATATGTCTCCCAAGTGTCACTCACCGGAGGAGACCAAATTCATTTAACTGAACAGGAGGCCAGTGGATACTGGGGGCATGGAGTCTTCTTAACAACAGGAGACAGACGACACACATGGTCCCTAACTCAACGAGCAGCCTATTGGGCTGGGGGACTCAGTCCTCTAGAAAGGGGAGACCCTTTAGCCATTGTTAGTACCCCTGATCAACTTCTAGAAAGCGTCCACAAAGCCGCTTGTCTGCAAACGATACATGAAAAGAAGTTGATTCCTGAATATGAATCCCCTGTGCAAATGCCTGTGAAACCTGAAATGAAGACCCCTTTAATTCGGGGTCCCCCAGAATCACTCAAACCCACAGTGATTGTCCTTCAGAAAACCACAGCAGTTGTGGGCCCCGTAGAGAAGCTGGAAAGATTCCTTGAAAACCCGACAGATCAAACTGGATCTACTGATCCCAGGAATGCCCCAAATTCTATACCCTCTCAGCCGTTGGGTTCACACTCGAATTCACCTGCCAGTGGTCGCAAAGTTTATACATGTAGTGAGGTTGCAGAAGATCTGATTAATTACAATAGAAAATGTGGACCTGTAAAAACCCCACAAGAAAAATCAGAGAAAACACTAGCTAGCAGGGACATTGGGGTCCCTCATAGTGAAAACCCAGACAATAGTGGACCCCCCTTGCTTTCTCAAAGTCTGGGCAGTGAGCCTAAGCAACCCCTCCCTCAGAGCCTGGGAAGTGAGCCAAAGCAGCCTTTCCTTCAAAGTCCAGGCAAAGAGCCAAAACACCTTTGTCCTCAAAACCGGGTAAACTGGTTTTTGGGAATTTGGTGGAAGGATATCCCACCTGAAACCTTAACTGTTGCGGTGGTTCGGAACCAGAGGACTTCCGGACAGGTTCCACGGACAGAGGGTTTCCCCCCGGAGCTCCCAGGGGCAGCAGTTGGACCACCAATCCACGGACCAATCTCCTGCTATTGGTTACTGGACTTGCCTGTTATGTTTCCCCGCTGGGAAATTCCTGTCTTCCATAGTCATTCGTCTCTCTTTCCCCTCCCCTCCCTAACCCCTCTTGATCTGTCCCCAAGCCCTCCCCTGTATGTCCCCGCCTCATCCTTATTGGCTGTGCACTCCCTTAAATACCAAGTGTAATAAGCTGCTCTTGGCTCTTGGTCCATGTGCTCCCTTTGGAGGCAATAAACCTACCGAAATCACATACCAAGAGACCTCCTTCTCTGGTAGTTCTTTGCTGTTTCACCACGCTCCGGGGGCAACATCTCCCCGGACCGAATGCGGGCCAGCTGTGCTCATAGTCAGCACTCCGAGGAAGTCTTCCAGATCACGAACGACTTCCTAGGGTAGCGCTAGGACTCCGCTGCCGGTACCAGGGTGGGACTGAAGCAGGGAACGCAACAAGTGGCGCACCGAACAGAGACTCCGACCTCTCGGGGTTCCCTGCGAGCGACCTGGATACGCAGCAGCGGTCCGGACTGCGCCTTCGGGACGTCGCTCCCCTAGCGAGAACTTCCGCGTTTTAGCGGGGGGCTGGCAGGGGCCGTCAGCAACCGTTCTGGAGCGTCAGAAGTGTGTACGCTAGCTGAGCGAACTGACGAGACCAGAGACCCTTGCTCTTTTGGATGTTTCTCCCTCCGGAGCCGGTGACGGCAACTGAAGCCGGGATCGAGGAACCAAGACCCGCACGGAGCGGTGAGGTTTGGCGGCTGCGAGGCGCGGTGGGAAAGGACCAGGATCCGCGCGCGGCGGCGAAGCTCGGTGCCCGTGATAGCGGCGGGAAAGCCACCGAGAACCGAGCGCAGACGGTGAGGTCTAATCCGCGATAGGCAGCGGGAATCAGGCTCGAGGGAGTTTTGTACCATATAAAAAGAGCAAGGAGGCTTTTATTCGGAGACAATGGGTATTAAGCTGTCCCGAATAGAGCAGGAGTTTTATGTCCAAGTTAAAGAGACCCTAAAGTTAAAAAACGGGAATGCTAATAAGAAGGCTTGGAAACGTTTTGTTAAATGGATCTTTGCCTATGTCCCTCTTGCTTCTGCTTCTTCTGTTAAAACTCTGAGTTTTTGGGAGTTAGTAGAAAAACGTTTAGAGGCAGTGGAGAGAGGGGGTGATGTTTCTGTCCGAAAATTTTTCCCGTTGTTGATTGTAATTTGTTATACTTTGCGTAATTGTCCTGAAAGTTCGAAATCCCCGACTCACCCACCCCACGTTCCTAATTCCCCTTTTCCCAATCCCTCTTCCCCGCTACAGGGAAGTGCGCCCCTCAGTTCTCCCCGCTATGAGACTGATTCCCTCATAGCGAGCTTCACCCCAAACCCTTTCTCCGAGCCCTCAGTCAAACTCGCGCCGGCTGCGCTCCCCCATTGTTCCGAGTTTAAAGATGGCGGCGGCCTCGTGGCGCCGTGCCTACACCCCTGCGCCCACTGCGCAGCCTCACGCCGAAAGCCCGCGAATCCTCCCAGCCCCTCCCACGGCTCCTTCCCCTTCGCGTTGATTAGCCCCACGTCGGGCTCCCCCCCCACGGCCGATGATGTCTTCGCGTCGGGTCCCTCCCCTCGCGCCGGAGGTCCCTGCCCCAGCCCGAGGGAGATCCCCGCCCCACCCCGCGCCTGGACTGCTCATATCAACTGCAGTCCCGCCCCTAACCACCGCCCACTTCCAGATCCCCACGCTCCCTCGTTCACACCCCGGGATTGGGGGCCGAAAAGTGGAGAGGCTGAAGCCTGCGATACAGCCGGTCAGCCAAGCCTTACAGTGGCATCAGGTGTGCACAGCCCTCAGGGTAACAACCCACGATGGGAATCACAGTCACCTGCAGCCTTGCGAGAGCCTAGCAAAGTGGAGAGAGAGCTTGGGAGAGATTCTCCTCACTTCAAAGGTGTGCTGGTCCCATCTGACATAAAAACAATCCTGACAGGCATTTTAGTTAAGGTTCAGTATTGGGTGTGGGAAAAGATATGGAAGCAGCAGCTTCATAGCCTGCTGAACAGTTCTAATCACCCTCCACCTAAGTCTTCCACAGCCTCCTGGACACCACATGCTCCAAAAGCTGAATCCACTGTGTCCTGCTCTCCATCACCACCCATGCCACTGGAGACCCCATCAGAGGCGATCCCAGATGACCAGTCACTTGAACCACGATGGCTGAAGTTATTAGGCATCACAACTCTCCACCCAACACATCCACCAGAGCAGATCCAGTCGCATCCACCAACAGACGCTGCTCCACAGAGATCAGCGTGGAAGAGAAGGAAAAAGAAAACTCCAAACTTCGACAGTCATCAAGAAAAATCACTGAGACCCTTCTTCTTGATATCTTCCCCTTAGACTCTCCCTAAACCTACCCCATGTACCTCCCATACCCCAATCATTCCCAGTCATGTAGAGAGACAATGATTTAACAATGTTTGTTTGTTTATTTGCAGATTTTCAAGACTTTGCTTTGGATTTTAGTTATTATCTTCATTGTACT
>JAVTVJ010000823.1:0-20734 GCA_034509425.1 Eopsaltria australis
CAGCTATAGTGTCACAAGGGAGCCACTGTATTCTCACAAGAGAGCCACTCTAATGTCACAAGTGAGCCACTCGTGTCACAATAGAGGTACTGAAGCTCCACAATGCAGCCACCACTGTGCCACAATACTGCCGCTAGTGTAACAATAGAGCCACTCTAATGTCACAATTCAGCTACAATGGTGTCAAAATAGAGCCAATATTGTGTCACAATACAGCCACTCTTATGTCACAATCAAGCAACTCCAGTGTCACAATAGGGCCATTAGAGTAACAATTAGACTGCCATTATACTGCCACAATACAGCCACTATGGTGTCACAATAGTGCCGCCACTGAAACAATAGAGCCACTAGACTGTCAAAAGAGAAACACTGTTGTTTCACAACAGAGCCACTTGGGTCATCATAGTGCATAAAGGGTGTCACAATACCGCTCCTTTATGTCACAATAGAGCCACCATGGTGTCACAGTAGAACCACGTTAGTGTCACAGTAGAGCGACTAGTGTCACAATAGAGCCACTCTACTGTCATCATAGAAACACCATTGTGTCACAATTGAGCCGCTAGTGTCACAAGAGAGCCCAGAGAGTGTCACAATGGAGCCCAGAGAGTGTCGCAGTAGAGCCACTCTATTATAACTCTAGAACACTAGAGTATCACAATAGAGTCCCTAGTGTCACAACAGTTCCACCCGAGTGTCCCAGCAGAGCCATTATTGTGTCACAATAGGGCCACTCTAGGCCCACAATAGAGCCACTATACTGTCACAATAGCTCCTCTATAGTGCCACAGTACATCCACTCTAGTGTCACGAGAAAGTCATTATTGTATCACCATGAAACATCTATAGTGCCACAGTAGAGAGTCACAATTGTGTCACAATAGAGCCACTAGAGGGTCACAATGGAGTCACTCTATAGTCACAAGAGAGCAACTAGAGTGTCACAATACAGCAGCTATAGTGTCACAAGGGAGCCACTGTATTCTCACAAGAGAGCCACTCTAATGTCACAAGTGAGCCACTCGTGTCACAATAGAGGTACTGAAGCTGCACAATGCAGCCACCACTGTGCCACAATAGTGCTGCTAGTGTAACAATAGAGCCACTCTAATGTCACAATTCAGCTACAATGGTGTCAAAATAGAGCCAATATTGTGTCACAATACAGCCACTATTGTGTCACAAGAAAGCAACTCTAGTGGCACAAAAGTGCCACAAGTGCAATAATTAGATAGCCATTATACGGCCACAATGCAGCCACTATTGTGTCACAATATTGCCGCCACTGAAACAATAGAGCCACTAGACTGTCAAAAGAGAAACACTGTTGTGTCACAACAGAGCCACGTGGGTCATAATAGTGCATCAAGGGTGTCACAATAGAGCACCTTTATGTCACAATAGAGCCACCATAGTGTCACAATTGAACCACGTTAGTGTCACAATAGAGCAACTAGTGTCACAATAGAGCCACTCTACTGTCATCATAGAAACACCATTGTGTCCCAATTGAGACGCTAGTGTCACAAGAGAGCCCAGAGAGTGTTACAATGGAGCCCAGAGAGTGTCCCAATTGAGCCACTCTAATATCACTCTAGAACTACTAGAGTATCATAATGGAATCACTAGAGTCACAACAGTTCCACTGGAGTGTCCCAGCAGATCCATTATTGTGTCACAATAGGGCCGCTCTCGGCTCACAATAGAGCCACTATACTGTCCCCATAGCACCTCTAGAGTGTCACAATACTGCCACTGTAATATCACACTACATCCACTCTAGTGTCACAAGAAAGCCATTCTTGGGTCACCATGAAACAATTAGAGTGCCCCAGTAGGGTCACTATTGTGTCCTAATAGATCCACTATTGTGTCACAATAGAGCCACTAGAGGGTCACAATGGAGTCACTCTATTGTCACAAGAGATCAACTAGAGGGTCACAATACAGCAGCTATAGTGTCACAATCGAGATGCTGTAGTGTCACAAGTGAGCCACTGTAATCTCGCAAGAGAGCCACTGTAATGTCACAAGAAAGCCACTAGTGTCACAATAGAGCTACTCTAGCTTTACAATGTAGCCACCATTGTGCCACAATCGTGCCGCTACTGTCACTATAGAGCCACTCTAATGTCACAATACAGTTACAATTGTGTCACAACACAGCCACTATGGTGTCACAATACAGGCAAAATCATGTCCACATAGAGCCACTATCATGCCATCATAGAGCCACTCTAGGGTCACAGTACATCCTCTATTGTGTCACAATACAGCCACTATTGTGTCACAATCAAGCAACTCCAGTGTCACAATAGAGCCATTAGTGTAACAATAAGACTGCCATTATACTACCACAATACAGCCACTATTGTGTCACAACAATGCCACCAATGAAACAATAGAGCCACTAGACTGTCAAAAGAGAAACACTGTTTTGTCACAACAGAGCCGCTAGCGTCATAATAGGGCCCAGGCGGTGTCACAATACAGCTCCTTTATGTCACAATAGAGCCACCATGGTGTCACCATAGAACCACGTTAGTGTCACAATAGAGCGACTAGTGTCACAATAGAGACACTCTACTGTCATCATAGAAACACCGTTGTGTCACAATTGAGCCACTAGTGTCACAAGAGAGCCCAGAGAGTGTCACAATGGAGCCCAGAGAGTGTCCCAATAGAGCCACTCTAATATCACTGTTGAACTACTAGAGTATCATAATGGAATCACTAGTGTCACAACAGTTCCACCCGAGTGTCCCAGCAGAGCCATTATTGTGGCACAATAGGGCCACTCTAGGCTCACAATAGAGCCACTATACTGTCACAATAGCTCCTCTATAGTGTCACAGTACATCCACTCTAGTGTCACGAGAAAGTCATTATTGTATCACAATGAAACATCTATAGTGCCACAGTAGAGAGTCACAATTGTGTCACAATAGAGCTACTAGAGGGTCACAGTGAAGTCACTCTATAGTCACAAGGGAGCAACTAGCGTGTCACAATACAGCAGCTATAGTGTCACAAGGGAGCCACTGTATTCTCACAAGAGAGCCACTCTAATGTCACAAGTGAGCCACTAGTGTCACAATAGAGGTACTGAAGCTCCGCAATGCAGCCACCACTGTGCCACAATAGTGCCGCTAGTGTAACAATAGAGCCACTCGAATGTCACAATTCAGCTAAAATGGTGTCAAAATTGAGCCAATATTGTGCAACAATACAGCCACTATTGTGTCACAAGAAAGCAACTCTAGTGGCACAAAAGAGCCACTAGTGCAACAATTAGATAGCCATTATACTGCCACAATACAGCCACTATTGTGTATGTATTGTGTCACAATAGTGCCGCCACTGAAACAACAGAGCCACTAGACTGTCAAAAGAGAACCACCGTTGTGTCACAACAGAGCCACTTGGGTCATAATAGTGCATCAAGGGTGTCACAATAGAGCTCCTTTATGTCACAATAGAGCCACCATGGTGTCACAATAGAGCCACGTTAGTGTCACAATAGAGCGACTAGTGTCACAATAGAGCCACTCTACTGTCATCATAGAAACACTGCTGTGTCACAATTGAGCCACTAGTGTCACAAGAGAGCCCAGAGAGTGTCACAATGGAGCCCAGAGAGTGTCGCAGTAGAGCCACTCTAATATCACTCTAGAACACTAGAGTATCACAATAGAGTCCCTAGTGTCACTAGAGTTCCACTGGAGTGCCCCTACAGAGCCATTATTGTGTCACAATAGGGCCGCTCTAGGCTCACAATAGAGCCACTATACTGTCCCCATAGCACCACTAGACTGTCACAATACTGCCACTGTAGTGTCACACTACATCCACTCTAGTGTCACAAGAAAGCCATTCTTGTGTCACAATGAAACAATTAGAGTGCCCCAGTAGAGCAACTATTGTGTCCTAATAGATCCACTATTGTGTCACAATAGAGCCACTAGAGGGTCACAATGGAGTCACTCTATTGTCACAGGAGAGCAACTAGAGTGTCACAATACAGCAGCTAGAGTGTCACAATAGAGTCGCTGTAGTGTCACAAGTGAGCCACTGTAATCTCGCAAGAGATCCTCTCTAATGTCACAAGAGAGCAACTAGTGTCACAATAGAGCTACTCTAGCTTTACAATGTAGCCACCATTGTGCCACAATAGTGCCGCTAGTGTCACAATAGAGCCACTCTAATGTCACAATACAGCTACAATGGTGTCACAATACAGCCACTATGGTGTCACAATACAGGCAAAATCATGTCCACATAGAGCCACTATCATGCCATCAAAGAGCCACTCTAGGGTCACAGTACATCCACTATTGTGTCACAATACAGCCACTATTGTGTCACAATCAAGCAACTCCAGTGTCACAAAAGAGCCATTAGTGTAACAATTAGACTGCCATTATACTGCCACAATACAGCCACTATTGTGTCACAACAGTGCCGCCACTGAAACAATAGAGCCACTAGACTGTCAAAAGAGAGACAGTGTTGTGTCACAACAGAGCCACTAGGGTCATAATAGGGCCCATGCGGTGTCACAATACCGCTCCTTTATGTCACAATAGAGCCACCATGGTGTCACCATAGAGCCACGTTAGTGTCGCAATAGAGCGACTCGTGTCACAATAGAGCCACTCTACTGTCAGAAACACCGTTGTGTCACAATTGAGCCACTAGTGTCACAAGAGAGCCCAGAGAGTGTCACAATGGGGCCCCTAGAGTGACGTAATAGAGCCACTTTAATATCACTGTCAAACCACTATAGCATCAAAATAGAGTCACTCGTGTCGCAACAGTTCCACTAGAGTGTCCCAGCAGAGCCATTATAGTGTCACAATAGAGCCACTCTAGGCTCACAATAGAGCCACTATGGGGTCACAATGGAGTGATTCTAGTGTCACAAGAGAGCAATTATAGTGTAACAATAGAGAAACTATTATGTCAGAATACAGCAGCTAAAGGGGCACAATAGACACTGTAATATCACCAGTGAGCCACGCTAATTTTACAATAGAGCCGCTAGTGTCACACGTTATCCACTATTATGTCACAATACAGCCAGCATGGTGTCACAATAGAGCCACTATTCTGTCACAATAGAGTCACTGGTACAAAAATTAGACTGCTGTTATACTGCCACAATACAGCCACCAATGTGTCACAATAGTGCCGCCACTGCAACAATAGAGCCACTAGACTGTCAAAAGAGAAACACTGTTGTGTCACAACAGAGCCACTTGGGTCATAATAGCGCCAATGCGGTGTCACAATACCGCTCCTTTATGTCACAATAGAGCCACCATGGTGTCGCCATAGAGCCACGTTAGTGTCACAATACAGCGACTAGTGTCACAATAGAGCCACTCTACTGTCATCATAGAAACACCGTTGTGTCACAATTGAGCCGCTAGTGTCACAAGAGAGCCCAGAGAGTGTCACAATGGATCCCAGAGAGTGTCCCAATAGAGCCACTCTAATATCACTGTCGAACTACTAGAGTATCATAATGGAATCACTAGTGTCACAACAGTTCCACTGAGTGTCCCAGGAGAGCCATTATTGTGTCACAATAGGGCCGCTCTAGGCTCACAATAGAGCCACTATACTGTCACAATAGCTCCTCTATAGTGTCACAGTACATCCACTCTCGTGTCACAAGAAAGCCATTCTTGTATCACAATGAAACATCTATAGTGCCACAGTAGAGAGTCACAATTGTGTCACAATAGAGCCACTAGAGGGTCACAATGGAGTCACTCTATAGTCACAAGACAGCAACTAGCGTGTCACAATACAGCAGCGATAGTGTCATAAGGGAGCCACTGTATTCTCACAAGAGAGCCACACTAATGTCACAAGTGAGCCACTAGTGTCACAAAAGAGGTACTGAAGCTCCATAATGCAGCCACCACTGTGCAACAATAGTGCCGCTAGTGTAACAATAGAGCCACTCGAATGTCACAATTCAGCTACAATGGTGTCAAAATAGAGCCAATATTGTGTCACAATACAGCCACTCATGTGTCACAAGAAAGCAACTCTAGTGGCACAAAAGAGCCACTAGTGCAACAATTACATAGCCATTATACTGCCGCAATACAGCCACTATTGTGTCACAATAGTGCCGCCACTGAAACAATAGAGCCACTAGACTGTCAAAAGAAAAACACTGTTGTGTCACAACAGAGCCACTTGGGTCATAATAGGGCCCATGCGGTGTCACAATAGAGCTCCTTTATGTCACAAAAGAGCCACCATGGTGTCAAAATAGAACCACGTTAGTGTCACAGTAGAGCAACTAGTGTCACAATAGAGCCACTCTACTGTCATCATAGAAACACCATTGTGTCACAATTGAGCCGCTAGTGTCACAAGAGAGCCCAGAGAGTGTTAGAATGGAGTCCAGATAGTGTCGCAGTAGAGCCACTCTAATATCACTCTAGAACACTAGAGTATCACAATAGAGTCCCTAGTGTCGCAACAGTTCCACTAGAGTGCCCCAGCAGAGCCATTATTGTGTCACAATAGGGCCGCTCAGGGCTCACAATAGAGCCACTATACTGTCCCCATAGCACCACTAGAGTGTCACAATACTGCCACTGTAATGTCACACTACATCCACTCTAGTGTCACAAGAAAGCCATTCTTGGGTCACCATGAAACAATTAGAGTGCCCCAGTAGGGTCACTATTGTGTCCTAATAGATCCACTATTGTGTCACAATAGAGCCACTAGAGGGTCACAATGGAGTCACTCTATTGTCACAAGAGATCAACTAGAGGGTCACAATACAGCAGCTATAGTGTCACAATCGAGATGCTGTAGTGTCACAAGTGAGCCACTGTAATCTCGCAAGAGAGCCACTCTAATGTCACAAGAGAGCCACTAGTGTCACAATAGAGCTACTCTAGCTTTACAATGTAGCCACCATTGTGCCACAATAGTGCCGCTACTGTCACTATAGAGCCACTCTAATGTCACAATACAGTTACAATCGTGTCACGATAGAGCCACTATGGTGTCACAATACAGGCAAAATCATGTCCACATAGAGCCACTATCATGCCATCATAGAGCCACTCTAGGGTCGCAGTACATCCACTATTGTGTCACAATACAGCCACTATTGTGTCACAATCAAGTAACTCCAGTGTCACAATAGAGCCATTAGTGTAACAATTAGACTGCCATTATACTACCACAATACAGCCACTATTGTGTCACAACAATGCCGCCAATGAAACAATAGAGCCACTAGAATGTCAAAAGAGAAACACTGTTGTGTCACAACAGAGCCGCTAGGGTCATAATAGGGCCCATGCGGTGTCACAATACAGCTCCTTTATGTCACAATAGAGCCCCCATGGTGTCACAATAGAGCCACGTTAGTGTCACAATAGAGCGACTAGTGTCACAATAGAGCCACTCTACTGTCATCATAGAAACACCATTGTGTCCCAATTGAGCCACTAGTGTCACAAGAGAGCCCAGAGAGTGTCACAATGGAGCCCAGAGAGTGTCCCAATAGAGCCACTCTAATATCACTCTCGAACTACTTGATCATCATAATGGTATGACTAGTGTCGCAACAGTTCCTTCCGAGTGTCCCAGCAGAGCCATTATTGTGTCACAATCGGGCCATTCTAGGCTCACAATTGAGCCACTATACTGTCACAATATCTCCTCTATAGTGTCACAGTACATCCACTCTAGTGTCACGAGAAAGTCATTATTGTATCACAATGAAACATCTATAGTGCCACAGTAGAGAGTCACAATTGTGTCACAATAGAGCCACTAGAGGGTCACAATGGAGTCACTCTTTAGTCACAAGAGAGCGACTAGCGTGTCACAATACAGCAGCTATAGTGTCACAAGGGAGCAACTGTATTATCAAAAGACAGCCACTCTAATGTCACAAGTGAGCCACTAGTGTCACAATAGAGGTACTGAAGCTCCACAATGTAGCCATCACCGTGCCACAATAGTGCCGCTGGTGTAACAATAGAGCCACTCGAATGTCACAATTCAGCTACAATGGTGTCAAAATAGAGCCAATATTGTGTCACAATACAGCCACTATTTTGTCACAAGAAAGCAACTCTAGTGGCACAAAAGAGCCACTAGTGCAACAATTAGATAGCCATTATACTGCCACAATACAGCCACTATTGTGTCACAATAGTGCCGCCACTGAAACAATAGAGCCACTAGACTGTCAAAAGAGAAACACTGTTGTGTAACAACAGAGCCACTTGGGTCATAGTAGTGCATCAAGGGTGCCACAATAGAGCTCCTTTATGTCACAATAGAGCCACCATGGTGTCACAATAGAACCACGTTAGTGTCACAGTAGAGCGACTAGTGTCACAATAGAGCCACTCTACTGTCATCATAGAAACACCATTGTGTCACAATTGAGCCGCTAGTGTCACAAGAGAGCCCAGAGAGTCTCACAATGGAGCCCAGAGAGTGTCCCAATAGAGCCACTCTAATATCACGCTAGAACACTAGAGTATCACAATAGAGTCCCTAGTGTCACAACAGTTCCACTGGAGTGTCCCTACAGAGCCATTATTGTGTCACAATAGGGCCGCTCTAGGCTCACAATAGAGCCACTCTACTGTCCCCATAGCACCACTAGAGTGTCACAATACTGCCACTGTAGTGTCACACTACATCCACTCTAGTGTCACAAGAAAGCCATTCTTGTGTCACAATGAAACAATTAGAGTGCCACAGTAGAGCCACTATTGTGTCCTAATAGATCCACTATTGTGTCACAATAGAGCCACTAGAGGGTCACAATGGAGTCACTCTATTGTCACAAGAGAGCAACTAGAGTGTCACAATACAGCAGCTATAGTGTCGCAATAGAGTCGCTGTAGTGTCACAAGTGAGCCACTGTAATCTCGCAAGAGAGCCACTCTAATGTCACAAGAGAGCCACTAGTGTCACAATAGAGCTACTCTAGCTTTACAATGTAGCCACCATTGTGCCACAATAGTGCCGCTACTGTCACTATAGAGCCATTCTAATGTCACAATACAGCTACAATGGTGTCACAATACAGCCACTATGGTGTCACAATACAGGCAAAATTATGTCCACATAGAGCCACTATCATGCCATCAAAGAGCCACTCTAGGGTCACAGTACATCCACTATTGTGTCACAATACAGCCACTATTGTGTCAAAATCAAGCAACTCAAGTGTCACAATAGAGCCATTAGTGTAACAATTAGACTGCCATTATACTGCCACAATACAGCCACTATTGTGTCACAACAGTGCCGCCACTGAAACAATAGAGCCACTAGACTGTCAAAAGAGAAACACTGTTGTGTCACAACAGAGCCGCTAGGGTCATAATAGGGCCCATGCGGTGTCACAATACCGCTCCTTTATGTCACAATAGAGCCACCATGGTGTCACCATAGAGCCACGTTAGTGTCGCAATAGAGCGACTAGTGTCACAATAGAGCCACTCTACTGTCAGAAACACCGTTGTGGCACGATTGAGCCACTAGTGTCACAAGAGAGCCCAGAGAGTGTCACAATGGGGCCCCTAGAGTGACGTAATAGAGCCACTTTATTATCACTGTCAAACCACTATAGCATCACAATAGAGTCACTCGTGTCGCAACAGTTCCACTAGAGTGTCCCAGCAGAGCCATTATTGTGTCACAATAGAGCCACTCTAGGCTCACAATAGAGCCACTATGGGGTTGCAATGGAGTGATTCTAGTGTCACAAGAGAGCAACTATAGTGTAACAATAGAGCAACTATTGTGTCACAATACAGCAGCTATAGGGTCACAATAGACACTGTAATATCACAAGTGAGCCACGCTAATTTTACAATAGAGCCGCTAGTGTCACACGTTATCCACTATTATGTCACAATACAGCCAGCATGGTGTCACAATAGAGCCACTATTCTGTCACAATAGAGTCACTGGTACAAAAATTAGACTGCTGTTATACTGCCACAATACAGCCATGTTGTGTCATAATAGTGCCGCTGGAGTAACAATAGAGCCACTAGACTGTCAAAAGACAAACACTGTCGTGTCACAACAGAGCCGCTAGGGTCATAATACGGCCCATGCGGTGTCACAATACAGCTCCTTTATGTCACAATAGAGCCACCATGGTGTCACAATAGAGCCACGTTAGTGTCACAATAGAGCGACTAGTGTCACAATAGAGCCACTCTACTGTCATCATAGAAACACCGTTGTGTCACAATTGAGCCACTAGTGTCACAAGAGAGCCCAGAGAGTGTCACAATGGATCCCAGAGAGTGTCCCAATAGAGCCACTCTAATATCACTGTCGAACTACTAGAGTATCATAATGGAATCACTAGTGTCACAACAGTTCCACCCGAGTGTCCCAGCAGAGCCATTATTGTGTCACAATAGGGCCACTCTAGGCTCACAGTAGAGCCACTATACTGTCACAATAGCTCCTCTATAGTGTCACAGTACATCCACTCTAGTGTCACGAGAAAGTCATTATTGTATCACAATGAAACATCTATAGTGCCACAGTAGAGAGTCACAATTGTGTCACAATAGAGCCACTAGAGGGTCACAATGGAGTCACTCTATAGTCACAAGAGAGCAACTAGCGTGTCACAATACAGCAGCTATAGTGTCACAAGGGAGCCACTGTATTCTCACAAGAGAGCCACTCTAATGTCACAAGTGAGCCACTAGTGTCACAATAGAGGTACTGAAGCTCCACAATGCAGCCACCACTGTGCCACAATAGTGCCGCTAGTGTAACAATAGAGCCACTCTAATGTCACAATTCAGCTACAATGGTGTCAAAATAGAGCCAATATTGTGTCACAATACAGCCACTATTGTGTCACAAGAAAGCAACTCTAGTGGCACAAAAGAGCCACTAGTGCAACAATTAGATAGCCATTATACTGCCGCAATACAGCCACTATTGTGTCACAATAGTGCCGCCACTGAAACAATAGAGCCACTAGACTGTCAAAAGAAAAACACTGTTGTGTCACAACAGAGCCACTTGGGTCATAATAGGGCCCATGCGGTGTCACAATAGAGCTCCTTTATGTCACAAAAGAGCCACCATGGTGTCAAAATAGAACCACGTTAGTGTCACAGTAGAGCAACTAGTGTCACAATAGAGCCACTCTACTGTCATCATAGAAACACCATTGTGTCACAATTGAGCCGCTAGTGTCACAAGAGAGCCCAGAGAGTGTTAGAATGGAGTCCAGATAGTGTCGCAGTAGAGCCACTCTAATATCACTCTAGAACACTAGAGTATCACAATAGAGTCCCTAGTGTCGCAACAGTTCCACTAGAGTGCCCCAGCAGAGCCATTATTGTGTCACAATAGGGCCGCTCAGGGCTCACAATAGAGCCACTATACTGTCCCCATAGCACCACTAGAGTGTCACAATACTGCCACTGTAGTGTCACACTACATCCACTCTAGTGTCACAAGAAAGCCATTCTTGGGTCACCATGAAACAATTAGAGTGCCCCAGTAGAGCCACTATTGTGTCCTAATAGATCCACTATTGTGTCACAATAGAGCCACTAGAGGGTCACAATGGAGTCACTCTATTGTCACACGAGAGCAACTAGAGGGTCACAATACAGCAGCTATAGTGTCACAATAGAGATGCTGTAGTGTCACAAGTGAGCCACTGTAATCTCGCAAGAGAGCCACTCTAATGTCACAAGAGAGCCACTAGTGTCACCATAGAGCTACTCTAGCTTTACAATGTAGCCACCATTGTGCCACAATAGTGCCGCTACTGTCACTATAGAGCCACTCTAATGTCACAATACAGTTACAATCGTGTCACGATAGAGCCACTATGGTGTCACAATACAGGCAAAATCATGTCCACATAGAGCCACTATCATGCCATCATAGAGCCACTCTAGGGTCACAGTACATCCACTATTGTGTCACAATACAGCCACTATTGTGTCACAATCAAGCAACTCCAGTGTCACAATAGAGCCATTAGTGTAACAATAAGACTGCCATTATACTACCACAATACAGCCACTATTGTGTCACAACAATGCCACCAATGAAACAATAGAGCCACTAGACTGTCAAAAGAGAAACACTGTTTTGTCACAACAGAGCCGCTAGCGTCATAATAGGGCCCATGCGGTGTCACAATACAGCTCCTTTATGTCACAATAGAGCCACCATGGTGTCACCATACAGCCACGTTAGTGTCACAATAGAGCGACTAGTGTCACAATAGAGCCACTCTACTGTCATCATAGAAACACCGTTGTGTCCCAATTGAGCCGCTAGTGTCACAAGAGAGCCCAGAGAGTGTCACAATGGAGCCCAGAGAGTGTCCCAATAGAGCCACTCTAATATCACTCTCGAACTACTAGAGTATCATAATGGAATCACTAGTGTCACAACAGTTCCACCCGAGTGTCCCAGCAGAGCCATTATTGTGTCACAATAGGGCCACTCTAGGCTCACTATAGAGCCACTATACTGTCACAATAGCTCCTCTATAGTGTCACAGTACATCCACTCTAGTGTCACGAGAAAGTCATTATTGTATCACAATGAAACATCTATAGTGCCACAGTAGAGAGTCACAATTGTGTCACAATAGAGCCACTAGAGGGTCACAATGGAGTCACTCTACAGTCGCAAGAGAGCAACTAGCGTGTCACAATACAGCAGCTATAGTGTCACAAGGCAGCCACTGTATTCTCACAAGAGAGCCACTCTAATGTCACAAGTGAGCCACTAGTGTCACAATAGAGGTACTGAAGCTCCACAATGCAGCCACCACTGTGCCACAATAGTGCCGCTAGTGTAACAATAGAGCCACTCTAATGTCACAATTCAGCTACAATGGTGTCAAAATAGAGCCAATATTGTGTCACAGTACAGACTCTATTGTGTCACAAGAAAGCAACTCTAGTGGCACAAAAGAGCCACTAGTGCAACAATTAGATAGCCATTATACTGCCACAATACAGCCACTATTGTGTCACAATAGTGCCGCCACTGAAACAATAGAGCCACTAGACTGTCAAAAGACAAACACTGTTGTGTAACAACAAGGCCACTTGGGTCATAATAGTGCATCAAGGGTGTCACAATCGAGCACCTTTATGTCACAATAGAGCCACCATGGTGTCACCATAGAACCACGGTAATGTCACTGTACAGCAACTAGTGTCACAATAGAGCCACCCTACTGTCATCATAGAAACAACATTGTGTCACAATTGAGCCGTGAGTGTCAAAAGAGAGCCCAGAGAGTGTCACAATGGAGCCCAGAGAGTGTCGCAGTAGAGCCACTATAATATCACTCTAGAACCCTAGAGTATCACAATAGAGTCCCTAGTATCACAACAGTTCCACTGGAGTGTCCCTACAGAGCCATTATTGTGTCACAATAGGGCCGCTCTCGGCTCACAATAGAGCCACTATACTGTCCCCATAGCATCACTAGAGTGTCACAATACTGCCACTGTAGTGTCACACTACATCCACTCTAGTGTCACAAGAAAGCCATTCTTGTGTCACAATGAAACAATTAGAGTGCCCCAGTAGAGCAACTATTGTGTCCTAATAGATCCACTATTGTGTCACAATAGAGCCACTAGAGGGTCACAATGGAGTCACTCTATTGTCACAGGAGAGCAACTAGAGTGTCACAATACAGCAGCTAGAGTGTCACAATAGAGTCGCTGTAGTGTCACAAGTGAGCCACTGTAATCTCGCAAGAGATCCTCTCTAATGTCACAAGAGAGCAACTAGTGTCACAATAGAGCTACTCTAGCTTTACAATGTAGCCACCATTGTGCCACAATAGTGCCGCTACTGTCACTATAGAGCAACTCTAATGTCACAATACAGCTACAATGGTGTCACAATACAGCCACTATGGTGTCACAATACAGGCAAAATTATGTCCACATAGAGCCACTATCATGCCATCAAAGAGCCACTCTAGGGTCACAGTACATCCACTATTGTGTCACAATACAGCCACTATTGTGTCAAAATCAAGCAACTCAAGTGTCACAATAGAGCCATTAGTGTAACAATTAGACTGCCATTATACTGCCACAATACAGCCACTATTGTGTCACAACAGTGCCGCCACTGAAACAATAGAGCCACTAGACTGTCAAAAGAGAAACACTGTTGTGTCACAACAGAGCCGCTAGGGTCATAATAGGGCCCATGCGGAGTCACAATACCGCTCTTTTATGTCACAATAGAGCCACCATGGTGTCACCATAGAGCCACGTTAGTGTCACAATAGAGCGACTAGTGTCACAATAGAGCCACTCTACTGTCATCATAGAAACACCGTTGTGTCACAATTGAGCCACTAGTGTCACAAGAGAGCCCAGAGAGTGTCACAATGGGGCCCCTAGAGTGACGTAAGAGAGCCACTTTAATATCACTGTCAAACCACTATAGCATCACAATAGAGTCACTCGTGTCGCAACAGTTCCACTAGAGTGTCCCAGCAGAGCCATTATTGTGTCACAATAGAGCCACTCTAGGCTCACAATAGAGCCACTATGGGGTCACAATGGAGTGATTCTAGTGTCACAAGAGAGCAATTATAGTGTAACAATAGAGAAACTATTATGTCAGAATACAGCAGCTAAAGGGGCACAATAGACACTGTAATATCACAAGTGAGCCACGCTAATTTTACAATAGAGCCGCAAGTGTCACAAGTTATCCACTATTATGTCACAATACAGCCAGCATGGTGTCACAATAGAGCCACTATTCTGTCACAATAGAGTCACTGGTACAAAAATTAGACTGCTGTTATACTGCCACAATACAGCCACTATTGTGTCATAATAGTGCCGCTGGAGTAACAATAGAGCCACTAGACTGTCAAAAGACAAACACTGTCGTGTCCCAACAGAGCCGCTAGGGTCATAATACGGCCCATGCGGTGTCACAATACCGCTCCTTTATGTCACAATAGAGCCACCATGGTGTCACAATAGAGCCACGTTAGTGTCACAATAGTGCGACTAGTGTCACAATAGAGCCACTCTACTGTCATCATAGAAACACCGTTGTGTCACAATTGAGCCGCTAGTGTCACAAGAGAGCCCAGAGAGTGTCACAATGGAGCCCAGAGAGTGTCCCAATAGAGCCACTCTAATATCACTGTCGAACTACTAGAGTATCATAATGGAATCACTAGTGTCACAACAGTTCCACCCGAGTGTCCCAGCAGAGCCATATTTGTGTCACAATAGGGCCACTCTAGGCTCACAATAGAGCCACTATACTGTCACAATAGCTCCTCTATAGTGTCACAGTACATCCACTCTAGTGTCACGAAAAAGTCATTATTATATCACAATGAAACACCTATAGTGCCACAGTAGAGAGTCACAATTGTGTCACAATAGAGCCTCTAGAGGGTCACAATGGAGTCACTCTATAGTCACAAGAGAGCAACTAGCGTGTCACAATACAGCAGCTATAGTGTCACAAGGGAGCCACTGCATTCTCACAAGAGAGCCACTCTAATTTCATAAATGAGCCACTAGTGTCACAATAGAGGTACTGAAGCTCCACAATGCAGCCACCACTGTGCCACAATAGTGCCGCTAGTGTAATAATAGAGCCACTCTAATGTCACAATTCAGCTACAATGGTGTCAAAATAGAGCCAATATTGTGTCACAATACAGCCACTATTGTGTCACAAGAAAGCAACTCTAGTGGCACAAAAGAGCCACTAGTGCAACAATTAGATAGCCGTTATACTGCCACAATACAGCCACTATTGTGTCACAACAGTGCCGCCACTGAAACAATAGAGCCACTAGACTGTCAAAAGAGAAACACTGTTGTGTCACAACAGAGCCGCTAGCGTCATAAAAGGGCCCATGCGGTGTCACAATACAGCTCCTTTATTTCACAATAGAGCCACCATGGTGTCACCATAGAGCCACGTTAGTGTCACAATAGAGCGACTAGTGTCACAATAGAGCCACTCTACTGTCAGAAACACCGTTGTGTCACAATTGAGCCACTAGTGTCACAAGAGAGCCCAGAGAGTGTCTCAATGGGGACCCTAGAGTGACGTAAGAGAGCCATTTTCATATCACTGTCAAACCACTATAGCATCACAATAGAGTCACTCGTGTCGCAACAGTTCCACTAGAGTGTCCCAGCAGAGCCATTATAGTGTCACAATAGAGCCACTCTAGGCTCACAATAGAGCCACCATGGGGTCACAATGGAGTGATTCTAGTGTCACAAGAGAGCAACTATAGTGCAACAATAGAGCAACTCTTGTGTCACAATAAAGCAGCTATAGGGTCACAATAGACACTGTAATATCACAAGTGAGCCACGGTAATTTTACAATAGAGCCTCTTGTGTCACAAGTGAGCCACTATTATGTCACAATACAGCCAGCATGGTGTTACAATAGAGCCACTATTCTGTCACAATAGAGTCACTGGTACAAAAATTAGACTGCTGTTATACTGCCACAATACAGCCACCAATGCGTCACAATAGTGCCGCCACTGAAACAATAGAGCCACTAGACTGTCAAAAGAGAAACACTGTTGTGTCACAACAGAGCCACTTGGGTCATAATAGGGCCCAAGCGGTGACACAATACCGCTCCTTTATGTCACAATAGAGCCACCATGGTGTCACCATAGAGCCCCGTACTGTCACAATAGAGCGACTAGTGTCACAATAGAGCCACTCTATCGTCAGAAACACCGTTGTGTCACAATTGACCCACTAGTGTCACAAGAGAGCCCAGAGAGTGTCACAATGGGGCCCCTAGAGTGACGTAAGAGAGCCACTCTAATATCACACTAGAACTACTAGAGTATCATAATGGAATCACTAGTGTCACAACAGTTTCACCCGAGTGTCCCAGCAGAGCCATTATTGTGTCACAATAGGGCCACTCTAGGCTCACAATAGAGCCACTATACTGTCACAATAGCTCCTCTATAGTGTCACAGTACATCCACTCTACTGTCACGAGAAAGTCATTATTGTATCACAATGAAACATCTATAGTGCCACTGTAGAGAGTCGCAATTGTGTCACAATAGAGCCACTAGAGGGTCACAATGGAGTCACTCTATAGTCACAAGAGAGCAACTAGTGTGTCACAATACAG
This sequence comes from Eopsaltria australis, assembly GCA_034509425.1. Classification (NCBI taxonomy): domain Eukaryota; kingdom Metazoa; phylum Chordata; class Aves; order Passeriformes; family Petroicidae; genus Eopsaltria; species Eopsaltria australis. The sequence continues at coordinate 17,215 of JAVTVJ010000823.1, forward strand.
CAACTATAGTGTCACAAGGGAGCCACTGTATTCTCACAAGAGAGCCACTGTAATGTCACAAGGGAGACACTAGTGTCACAATAGAGGTACTGAAGCTGCACAATGCAGCCACCACTGTGCCACAATAGTGCCGCTAGTGTAAAAATAGAGCCATTCTAATGTCACAATTCAGCTACAATGGTGTCAAAACAGAGCCAATATTGCGTCACAATACAGCCACTATTGTGTCACAATAGTGCCGCCACTGAAACAATAGAGCCACTAGACTGTCAAAAGAAAAACACTGTTGTGTCACAACAGAGCCACTTGGGTCATAATATTGCATCAAGGGTGTCACAATTCAGCTCCTATGTGTCACAAAAGAGCCACCATGGTGTCACCATAGAGCCACGTTAGTGTCACAATAGAGCGACTAGTGTCACAATAGAGCCACTCTACTGTCATCATAGAAACACCGTTGTGTCACAATTGAGCTGCTAGTGTCACAAGAGAGCCCAGAGAGTGTCACAATGGATCCCAGAGAGTGTCGCGGTAGAGCCACTCTAATACCACTCTAGAACACTAGAGTATCACAATAGAATCACTCGTGTCACAACAGTTCCACTGGAGTGTCCCTACAGAGCCATTATTGCATCACAATAGGGCCGCTCAGGGCTCACAATAGAGCCACTATACTGTCCCCATAGCACCACTAGAGTGTCACAATACTGCCACTGTAGTGTCACACTACATCCACTCTAGTGTTACAAGAAAGCCATTCTTGGGTCACAATGAAACAATTAGAGTGCCCCAGTAGAGCCACTATTGTGTCCTAATAGATCCACTATTGTGTCACAATAGAGGCACTAGAGGGTCACAATGGAGTCACTCTATTGTCACAAGAGAGCAACTAGGGTGTCGCAATACAGCAGCTAGAGTGTAACAATAGAGATGCTGTAGTGTCACAAGTGAGCCACTGTAATCTCGCAAGAGAGCCACTCTAATGTCACAAGAGAGCCACTAGTGTCACAATAGAGCTACTCTAGCTTTACAACGTAGCCACCATTGTGCCACAATCGTGCCGTTACTGTCACTATAGAGCCACTCTAATGTCACAATACAGCTACAATGGTGTCACAATACAGCCACTATGGTGTCACAGTACAGGCAAAATCATGTCCACATAGAGCCACTATCATGCCATCATAGAGCCACTCTAGGGTCACAGTACATCCACTATTGTGTCACAATTAGCCACTATTGTGTCACAATCAAGCAACTCCAGTGTCACAAAAGAGCCATTAGTGTAACAATTAGACTGCCATTATACTGCCACAATACAGCCACTATTGTGTCACAACAGTGCCGCCACTGAAACAATAGAGCCACTAGACTGTCAAAAGAGAAACACTGTTGTGTCACAACAGAGCCGCTAGGGTCAAAAATGGGCCCATGCGGTGTCACAATACTGCTCCTTTATGTCACCATAGAGCAACCATGGTGTCACCATAGAGCCACGTTAGTGTCACAATAGAGCGACTAGTGTCACAATAGAGCCACTCTACTGTCATCATAGAAACACCGTTGTGTCACAATTGAGCCACTAGTGTCACAAGAGAGCCCAGAGAGTGTCACAATGGGGCCCCTAGAGTGACGTAAGAGAGCCTCTTTAATATCGCTGTCAAACCACTATAGCATCAAAATAGAGTCACTCGTGTCGCAACAGTTCCACTAGAGGGTCCCAGCAGAGCCATTATTGCGTCAAAATAGAGCCACTCTAGGCTCATAATAGAGCCACTATGGGGTCGCAATGGAGTGATTCTAGTGTCACAAGAGAGCAATTATAGTGTAACAATAGAGCAACTATTGTGTCACAATACAGACACTCCTCTGTCATCATAGAAACACCGTTGTGTCACAGTTGAACCGCTAGTGTCACAAGTGAGCCTAGAGAGTGTCACAATAGAGCCCAGAGAGTGTCCCAATAGAGCCACTCTAAAATCACTGTCGAACTACTAGAGTATCATAATGGAATCACTAGTGTCACAACAGTTCCACCCGAGTGTCCCAGCAGAGCCATTATTGTGTCACAATAGGGCCACTCTGGGCTCACAATAGAGCCACTATACTGTCACAATAGCTCCTCTGTAGTGTCACAGTACATCCACTCTCCTGTCACGAGAAAGTCATTATTGTATCACAATGAAACATCTATAGTGCCTCAGTAGAGAGTCACAATTGTGTCACAATAGAGCCACTGGAGGATCACTATGGAGTCACTCTATAGTCACAAGAGAGCAACTAGCGTGTCACAATACAGCAGCTATAGTGTCACAAGGGAGCCACTGTATTCTCACAAGAGAGCCACTCTAATGTCACAAGTGAGCCACTAGTGTCACAATAGAGGTACTGAAGCTCCACAATGCAGCCACCACAGTGCCACAATAGTGCCGCTAGTGTAACAATAGAGCCACTCGAATGTCAAAATTCAGCTACAATGGTGTCAAAATAGAGCCAATATTGTGTCACAATGCAGCCACTATTGTGTCACAAGAAAGCAACTCTAGTGGCACAAAAGAGCAACTAGTGCAACAATTAGATAGCCATTATACTGCCACAATACAGCCACTATTGTGTCACAACAGTGCCGCCACTGAAACAATAGAGCCACTAGACTGTCAAAAGAGAAACACTGTTGTGTCACAACAGACCCGCTAGCGTCATAATAGTGCATCAAGGGTGTCACAATAGAGCACCTTTATGTCACAATAGAGCCACCATGGTGTCACAATAGAACCACGTTAGTGTCACAGTAGAGCGACTAGTGTCACAATAGAGCCACTCTACTGTCATCATAGAAACACCATTGTGTCACAATTGAGCCACTAGTGTCACAAGAGAGCCCAGAGAGTGTCACAAGAGAGCCCAGAGAGTGTCACAATAGAGCCACTCTAATATCACTCTAGAACACTAGAGTATCACAATAGAGTCCCTAGTGTCACAACAGTTCCACTGGAGGGTCCCAGCAGAGCCATTATTGTGTCACAATAGGGCCGCTCTAGGCTCATAATAGAGCCACTATACTGTCCCCATAGCACCACTAGAGTGTCACAATACTGCCACTGTATTGTCACACTACATCCACTCTAGTGTCACAAGAAAGCCATTCTTGTGTCACAGTGAAACAATTATAGTGCCCCAGTAGAGCCACTATTGTGTCCTAATAGATCCACTATTGTGTCACAATGGAGCCACTAGAGGGTCACAATGGAGTCACTCTATTGTCACAAGAGAGCAACTAGAGTGCCACAATACAGCAGCTACAGTGTCACAATCGAGATGCTGTAGTGTCACAAGTGAGCCACTGTAATCTCGCAAGAGAGCCACTCTAATGTCACAAGTGAGCCACTAGTGTCACAATAGAGCTACTCTAGCTTTACAATGTAGCCACCATTGTGCCACAATCGTGCCGCTACTGTCACAAAAGAGCCACTCTAATGTCACAATAATGCTACAATGGTGTCACAATAGAACCACTACG